>JAKUCM010007130.1:0-46183 GCA_023374145.1 Lepidium sativum | reverse complement strand
TACCACATGCCTCTCGATTGTTTTAATCCGAAAAGTGATCGTTGTAATTTGACTGAACATATCTCTTTAGATTTTGAGCTTAATACTTTAGATATTTTAAGAAACCACTGAACTCATCAAAAATCTGAATGTAACTGCAATCCATTACTGGAGAATATGTTTCTTCATAATCAATTCATGACATTTGAGAAAATCCTTGGACAACAAGTCGGACTTTATATCTTGTTACCTCATTTTTGTCATTTCTTTTTCGAACAAAAACTCATTTATACCCAACAAGTTTTACATGTTTATGTGATATGACAATAGGTCCAAAAATATTTCTTTTATTGAGGGAGTTCAACTCAATTTCTATGGTCATTTTCCGTTTCTCCCAATCATATATTTTCTCGCATTCCAATATGTACGCTGATTATGGGTCACCAGTTTCATTATCAATTTCTTTTGATACAAAGAAAGAGAAAATATCATCATCATCTTTTATCTCAGTTCTAACCCATAATTTTTCATTTTGGGTATAATTGATGGAAATGTCATGTTTTTCAACATTATTTTCCTCTTTAAGACTTTTCTCTGTATGTGATTCCTCTGCACCATATTCATTTAATTCTCCTAATTTCTTTTTCTTTCAAAGATTTTTATCTTTTGAGCTCATTGGTCTCCCCCTTTTTAGTTGAACTTTAGGTTCATTTACTAATTTTCCTTCATTTTGTTCTTCCGAAAACAATAAGTCTTGATGGGGCATTCACAAGGGTATATATAATTCTATCACCCTTTTTTATCGGTGAACGAATATGGTATCTGATTTGCCATATTTTGTAAATGCACAATTTTCTGAATTTCCAGTTCATGTTGTTTCGTAGAGGGATCAAGGTGCAACAATGATGATGTGCACCATGTAATATATTTTGGAACTTATTAATTCATCTCCCTAATGTTGGAATGTCATACTCATCAAAATGGCAATGGGCATAATGTGCCATTGAATTTTCGTGAACTTTAATATTCTGTTTTTAGCATAAAACTCTGTTTTACAATTACTCTGTTTTGCACTTTACTCTGTTTTGCTATTGCTCTGTTTTTGCTCTGTTTTTACGTTCTATTTTTGCACTTTTTTTAAGCATTTTATTCGCACCTAAATTAGATTGCTACTCACTAAAATCGAATCTGGCTTAGATTAGGATAAGTAGATTGGATCCCGATTGCTAGTTACTCACACCAGTGGATTGACACCATATTGTATTGCAATTGATTACAAAACAGTAGCTTATTTGAAAACACGCAAAAACCTTGTTATCAAATTGGCGCCGTTGCCAACTGGGTCCTAGTTAGCTACAATTAGGATTTTCACATTCCTAAGACTAAGTTTTACAACTACATTCTAAAACTCGTTTTTTATTTTTGTCTGTTTTCAGGAACACTCGATCAACTCACTCGACCATCTAAGCTCGAGTACCTTGATTTCCCTCTGTTCCCAGAAAACTCGATTAGTACACTCGATCAACCTTTGGTCGAGCGTCGTTTTCTCCCCTGACAAAAACACACTTGCATGAATACCAGATCTCGTGGTTGTGAAGATCTCATCCCCTACTCCGACAACATAGACCGTTTGCCTCGTGAACCCTTGTGGGAACAGCGTAACAGATTGAACGAGGAGTTTCCGGATCAGGTAGACCATGGAGGACCACGTACAAGCTACTGACCTAGGACTTCGTCCTAGGGCGCATAAGACACATTGAAGCTGGTGATGCTCCCAGTATTCACACACAACACCATGGAATTGTTCCACCAGCTATTGCCAACAACAACTTTGAGATTAAAAGTGGTATGATCTCCATGGTACAGAACAACAAGTTTCATGGTTTGCCTTCTGAGGATCCGCTGGATCATCTAGACGAGTTCGAGAGACTAACCAGTTTGACAAAGATTAATGGGGTTAGTGAGGATGCTTTAAAGCTGAGGTTGTTTCTTTTCTCTCTTGAAGACAAAGCACACTTGTGGGAGAAACACTTGCCCCAAGGGTCTATTACATGTTGGGACGCCTGCGAAACAGCGTTTCTAGGTAAATTCTTCCTCAAAACTCCAGAACCGCGAAACTTCGCAATTCTATCTCAGTTTCAAACAAAACCACTCTGAGACATTCTCTGAGGCATGGGAACGATTCAAGATGTACCAATCCCAATGTCCTCATCATTGGTTTACTACTGAGTCACTTCTTACCACTCTTTACAAAGGATTTCTCCCCCAAAATCTGAATGTTACTAGATACAGCAAGCAATGGAAACTTTCTGAACAATGACGTAGATGATGGATGGCACTGGTCGAAAATTTAGCACAAGCAGATGGCCAATACAGTGAAGACTATGATCGAACTCCTAGAGGTACAGCCGATCCTGACATGGTTAGTAGAAAGGAGCTCAAAGCCATACAAGACAAGTTCGATAGGTTGCTCTTAGTTCACCAAAAGCAGGTGCATCATATGAGTGAGTTAGAAGAGGTTGGAGAGGACGAAGATCAGGTGGAGGAGGTCAGTTTTTGCAGAATCAAGGTAACAGCTACAAGCCATACAACAGCTACAAACCCAACCCAAACCTTTCCTACAGAAACACCAACGTGGCAAATGCTCAAGATCAAGTATACCCACCCAAACCACACAACCAACCACAACCCAAAACCTTTATCCCAAAACAACAATACCAGCAAACTCATCACCACCAACACACTGTACCACCTGGTTACGAATCAAACAACACAACCCAACCCCAACAAACACCTGAGGTTATGGACATATTACAGCAAGTACTGAAAGGACAGACGGCCACAACTTCTGAAATAACAAGGAAATTTGTTGAGGTACATACTAAGATAGATGCTTCCCATAATGACCTCTACTACAAGTTTAAAATTCTTAATGCCCGCCTCAAGTATGTCGAGAATCAGCAAGGATCCTCATCCACCGTGAAACCAACTAGACAACTACCAGGAAAAGCTGTTCAGAACCCTAAGGAGTATCACGCCAACGTCATTAAACTCCATAGTGGCCGTGAAATACTAATCTGTGCTGAGAACACAAACGCAACTGAGGATAGTGCCATCCAGGAAGGGGAGGATGATTTGGTCGAAGAACAGACAGAAATCAGCACGAAACCGCCGAAACCTCTGACACTCGACCAACCCCTGGTCGAGTGTCACCTCCCGAGCCCAGACAACCGACTGACTTGCAGAAAGACCCAAAACCGTTCGCTCCACCGCCCTTGAAACCCCAGTTTCCTTTCCCACAGAGATTCAAGAAGGATGTTGGAGACAAATACAAGGCTCTCTTTGAAAAACAGATGAGGGACGTTGAGGTGAAGATACCGATTCTGGATGCCTTCATGTTGATGCCTCCTTACCAGAAGTTTTTGAAGGATGCAGTCAAAGACAGAACACAAGATGTTGAAGGGATGGTTGTGCTAACACACGAAGTCAGTGTTGTTATACAAAGGAAAGTTGTACCCAAGAAGCTAGATGATCCAGGAACATTCACGAACACATGCTCCTTAGGACCCCTCACATTCAGAAGTTGCTTATGCGATTTAGGAGTATCAATCAGCTTGATGCCACTAACAGTTGCCAAACGTTTAGGATTTGACAAGTACAAAACCTGCAAGATATCCTTGGTATCGATCGGTTAGAATTCCACATGGTATTCTAGAAGACCTACCGGTTCAGGTTGGAGGAGTAGAAATCCCAACTGATTTCGTTGTTCTTGACATGGGAGAAGAACCCAAAGACCCCTTGTTGTTTGGAAGGCCCTTCTTGGCCACTGCAGGAGCTGTTATTAATGTACCAAAAGGAGAAATTGAACTTAATTTGGGGAAGGATTTCAAGATGACCTTCAACATCAGCGATGTGATGAGAAAACCAACTATTGAGGGACAGTTGTTTGTAGTTCAAGAAATATACGATCTTTCAGAGGATCTTCTCGAGGAGTTAATGGAAGAAGATCACCTTGGTACTGCTTTAACAAAAGATGGTTGTGATGGGTACGTGTACAAGGAGACAGAGGTTTACAAGAGAATGCTGGATTCTTGCAAGCCTTTAAAGGAGGAAACTCTTTCTGAAACCACACACTCGACTATGACACTCGACAGAGTAGAGCTCGAGTGTCCCGATCCAGTCTCAAACAACCTAAACTCGGCCACACCAAGGTCGAGCGTCAACTCTCAGTCGATCCAGACGATTGGTCAGAACTTAATTCGCCAAAAGTGGACCTTTTGATAGTGAATGTGATACGTGTTTCTTGGAACTAACTCAACATATCATGTGATAGTGAATGATGCATTAACTGACGATGAGTTAGGCATGTTGCTTGCTGAGTTGAAACGGTTTAGGAAAGCTCTAGGATATTCATTGTCTGATATTAAAGGAATTTCTCCTGACTTGTGCACACATAGAATTCACCTCGAAAATGAATCCTACTCTAGCAGGGAACCTCATAGGAGATTAAATCCGAATTTGAAAGAGGTTGTTAAGAAAGAAATTATGAAATTACTAGATGCTGATATCATTTACCTCATTTCGGATAGCAGATGGGTTTCTCCTGTGCACTGTGTGCCCAAAAAGGGAGGAGTCACTGTTGTTAGGAATGAGAATGATGATATGATCCCAACTAGAACTGTTACAGGACATAGAATATGCATTGATTTTAGAAAATTGAATTCTGCATCTAGGAAGGATCATTACCCCTTGCCCTTCATTGATCAAATGCTATAAAGGTTAGCTAATCACTCATACTATACTGTTTCCTTGATGGATATAGTGGATTTTTACAGATCCCTATACATCCAAATGATCAGGAAAATACAAACTTTACTTGCCCTTATGGCACATTTGCATATAGGAGAATTCTATTTGGTCTTTGTAATGCACCTGCTACTTTTCAACGTTGCATGACTTCAATATTTTTAGATCTGATTGAGGAGATGGTTGAGGTATTTATGGACGATTTTTCTGTCTATGGCTCCTCCTTCTCCTCCTGTTTGTCGAATTTGTGCAGGGTTCTATCGAGGTGCGTCGAGACAGACCTTGTGCTTAATTGGGAAATGTGCCACTTCATGGTGAAGGAATGCATTGTTCTAGGTCATAAGATATCTGAAAAGGGTATTGAGGTTGATAAAGCTAAAATAGAAGTCATGGTTCAACTGCAGCCTCCCAAAACAGTGAAAGACATTAGGAGTTTCTTGGGCCATGCATGGTTTTATAGGCGTTTCATTAAGGATTTTTCTAAGATTGCTAGGCCTCTAACTCGTCTCCTCTGCAAGGAGACGGACTTCGTCTTTGATGAAGACTGTCTCAAGGCCTTTCTGGAACTTAAGGAAGCCTTAGTCACGGCCCCAATTGTCCAAGCACCTGATTGGACTCTCCCTTTCGAGATACTGTGTGATGCTAGTGATTACGCTGTTGGAGCAGTTCTGGGACAAAAGAAGGATAAGAAGCTCAATGTGATTTACTATGCTAGCAGAACACTAGATGAGGCCCAGGTGAAGTATGCCACGACATAAAGGAGTTACTTGCAGTAGTGTTCGCCTTTGAGAAGTTTATATCCTACTTGGTTGGATCGAAAGTTATTGTGCATACAGATCATGCAGCTCTAAGGTACTTAATGAAAACGAAGGATGCCAAACCTAGACTACTTAGGTGGATTTTGCTGCTGCAGGAATTTGACATGGAGATAGTTGACAAGCCCGGGATAGAAAACGGTGTCGCAGACCATCTCTCCCGTATGCAGGTGAAAGGACCCCTTCCAATAGACGATGGCATGCCGGAAGAACATTTGTTCAGTTTCACTATCAGATACTCGAGCATGACACTCGACCAACCTTTGGTCGAGTGTCAGACACACAATCAAAGAAGATGTTTTTTGATTGGTTTGAAACTTGTAGGGACTTGTTCGTCGTGGTATGCCGATCTGGTTAACTTTTTGGTAGCAGGAGAACTGCCTAAGACTCTGAACCATCATCAGAAGAAGAAATTCTTTCGGGATGTGAAGCAGTACTTCTGGGATGAACCCTTTCTCTACAAGCAAGGGTCTGATGGACTATTCAGAAGCTGTGTTTCAGAAGAAGAAGTTAAGGGAATATTAGAACAGTGTCATGGATCCGCATATGGAGGACACTTTGCTGCATTCAAAACAGCACAAAAGATTCTTCAATCTGGATTGTGGTGGCCATCGATCTTTAGGTACAGCCAAGAGTTCATATCCAGGTGTGATTGTTGTCAAAGAACGGGCAGTATAAGTAGGAGGAATGAAATGCCTCAGAATCCTATCCTGGAAATATAAGTGTTTGACTGCTGGGGAATCGATTTCATGGCACCTTTTAAACCACCATCTTTAGGGAACAGTTACATTCTGGTTGTTGTGGATTATGTTTCCAAATGGGTGGAAGCCATTACATCTCCCACAAACGATCCAGAGGTAGTACTGAAGTTGTTCAAACACATCATCTTTCCCAGGTTTGGAGTACCAAGAGTCGTGATCAGCGATGGATAGCTCTAAGGCATACAAGGATCGCACCAAGGCAGCACACGACAGGAAGATTCAACCAAAAAAGATCACAGCCGGTGATCAAGTGCTTCTCTTTGACTCTAGACTCAAGCTGTTTCTCGGAAAACTCTGATCCAAGTGGTCTGGTCCGTTTAAAGTGCTGAAAGTTCTACCATATGGAGCAGTCACTTTGACCAACAGCAAAGGAGAAGAGTTTACAGTGAATTGTCATAGAGTTAAGCCATACTTGGCTGACTGCACGATTCCCGAGGGAACTTTGGTTCTTCTCGATGAGCCACCTCATCTCCAATGAATATGAGGAAGTCAAGCTCAAGACTATAAACGAGCGCAGTTGGGAGGTAATCTCAAAGGTATCCTCTGTAAATACATTCAATTTTCGCATTCACATTCATTAGGTTTGATTCTTTTATAGTTTTCATCTTTAAATTGCATTTATTTCATCATACATGCACTTGGAATGATTTTTGAGCGTTTTGCAGGGAAGTAGGGCCCAAGATAGGACAGGTGGGAACGGAACCGACATGATGGGACAACACTCGACCACGCCTGGTCGAGTGTCCCACTCGAGTGTCTGCTGTCGTTTGGCAGACTGACACTCGACCAAACCTGCTCGAGTGTCATGCTCGAGTGTCCCGCCATCACGCCTATTCTGATTCCTACACACCTATAACTGCCAAAAGTTGAAAAGGGGGAGACATTTACTGCGAAAAACAGGTCAAATCTATCTTTAGTACATTATCTTTCACATTTAATTTAAAAGATTTGATTTGATCCACTTTCAAATTTCAAATTTGAATAAGATTCCCCCTTATCTCTCATCCTCTATATAAAGAGGAGGACCCTCTCCTTCTCATTCACACTTAAGCACATTCTCTCACTAAAAGCTCTCTCTAGTTTTCTCTCTTTGCAGAAACTTCTTTAAGGGAAATCGACACTCTTTTCTCAACGTCTCCACGACACTCGACCAACAGCTACTCGAGTGTCAAGATCGAGTGTCTCTATTTCTTCTTCCTTTCCGACAAACGAACTCCATGTATGACCGCAAAGCCAACCGTGCTAGTCTCCTCCGACGTAAGGCCAAGAACAACGCTCGTTACAGAAGCGATCCTCATCAAGGAGAGTCTTCTATGGGCGGGTGCAAACCTCACAAAAAGGAGAAAAGGAGGTTAGTAGCACAATCCGAGAATGAGTTGGAGGAGGAAAGAGAGTACATGGACGAAGATGATCCAGAGATGGGAAACGAAGAAGGCGCAGAGGATGATCTAGAGGCTGATCTCAAAATACTCCAAAAATCAGGATATGGCAAGAAAGAAGCTGAGGAAACGAGGGAGATCATTCAGGCAAGAATGAAGGAGAAGGAGATGAAGAAACGGCACAACGCAGCAAGAGCACTCAATGATCTGCGAAGAATGGACTTCATAGGAACCCGCTACCCATGCAAAGAGGCATTAACTGCAATGGGCATAACTAGGGACGTGGATCTAATGTTGCAAAACTGTGGGCTGTCCACATTCGCATCTCATCCAGAACGAGCGTATAAGGAAGAGACCATGCAGTTTCTCGCAAGAGTCCAAATTGTTCTCTATGATGCAGAGAATACGGGTCTTCAAGAAACCCAAGGTGGCGGGTACATCTTCTTCGCAATAAGGGGCGAGACTATCGCATGACTTTCAAAGCACTCCGGGACCTGTTCCAGTTTCCTAGAGCCGAATCCGAGAACTATGGACCCAACTTTGACAAAGCCGAAATAGACGATCTATGGCGCTTCATAGCCTCAACGAGGAGTAGGTTCTCGTCATCTCGATCGAAGGGGTCTCTGATCCGAAATCCAGCTTTGAGGTATTTTCGCATGATCCTTGCAAATACTTTCTTCTCACGTTTTACTACACGCACTATCAATCTTGGGGAGATGGAAATGTTGGTGACTACGCTAAAAGACATAGTCGAAACAAAGAGTGACGGATCCCCGATCCTTGGAGATAAAAATGAAGTAGGCCTTACCATCCAATTCGCAAATCAGCTTGTCACTTACCGCGATTGGGCAAGGGGCAACAGGACTGGCGGACGTGACGGCAAGATAACCATTGTAGGACTCGTCACTTGCATTTTGGAAAGATATGGAGTGCCCATCGAGGATAGAGAATGGGCAGATCCTCGGTTCATGAACATGGATCATCTAAGGAGGAGTCAATTCCTATCCGCCGCAGAAGTGCAAGGTAAGCCTATATACTATTTCCATCACTTATTAAGACCAAACGCTTTGCTGCTTCTGCCCAACAGGGATGGGGAAGAACACGGATTTTAACCCACCTCTGGAGGCTTTATATGATCCAAACGGTCCACTGCCACACTCATCTCCAACAGACAGTGACGAGGTAGATCTCGAGGCATACTGTTACGAAGAATACACTATGCCACCACGTCAAGGAGCCGCAATTAAAGAAGCACACAAGCACATTGGCTTGTTGCAAAAGATGAACAAACGGCTCATGAAGAAAGTCAAAAAGCTGACTGCTAATGACGAGGCTAGAAGGCGAGAGAATGAGGAGCTGAGCAGAAGAGTAGTTGTTTTGGAAAGGAACAGCGGTCCGCCATCACAACCAATTCGCCCAAGGCGCGCTTTTGTATCCATGGATCATGAGAGACAGCAGCAACCAACACCGGCTAGGCACTCCTCAGCAAACACCGCGATGTTCTTATACATGAGACCATCCGGCACAGCAGGTGCAAGCTCGAGCCAGACACTCGAGCAACATGAGGTTGAGCATCAATCACTACACTCGACCGAGACACTCGAGCAAGCGGAGCTCGAGCGTCAGAGGGAGGATGCTCGTTACATGGAATTCATGCGTAACCAAGCCACCGGCTACTGGAACAACTGAAAGGTACCAAATTCCTTCCCTTCATTGTATATACCATTTCATATTTTCTCTTGACTTGCTGGTCTAGGATCCTCTTTCGAACTTTTATACACACAAGGGACTGTGTGATTTAAGTTTGGGAGGGTTCTAGAGGACATTTGACTTTGTTTTCTGTGATTCTTAGCTTTTATTCTTTGCATTTCATCACTTGCATTACATCTAAGGCATAGAAAAACCAAAAATATTTTCAGTTAGCATTTTTTTTTTAAGTTACATATCATCTAAGGCATAGAAAACCCATAAAATTTTGAAAAAAAAAAATTGAAAAAACCATCAGTCAAAAACAAAGTATTCATTCATATAGGATTGAGTCTAGAGTTTTGGGAATCATTTTGCTAATGATAGAAAGACTTGTTAGGTTGATTGGCTAGTAACCATAGTGAACTCTTGGACTTGCGTTTTTTCCCTCTTGAACACTGATTGGTAGATCATTGACCTTCGAAACCAATACTTATGTTGTGTCTCAAAAAGGACCAGATTTGTGCCTCATAATCGAATTCCATTTTTACCAAATTAGGGGCTTGAGATACATTGCATAAGATCTTTCCTTAGGTTCAGCTAGCTAAGTAAAAAGAAAAGCATAAGATGAATATAGAATCATCCTTCTTACAACTCAACTCAAATAATATTGTCTAAGATGAACGGGGACTGTGCGTAAACCCGTACCTTCTTGTGTTCATCGATAAAACCATTCCAATGTTGCCTAAAATGGACCGGAACTGTGCGTAAACCCGTACTTTTTTGCGTCTCATTGATAAAGCTAATATATTGATGCCTAAGGTGACCCGGGACTGTGCGTAAAACCGTACTTTTCGTGTCTCATTGATAAAGCTGAAGCAAATAAGTACGAGTTTGAGCAAAGGTAGGAGTTGAAAATAAGAAGTGATCAAAAATGCTTAATTCATAGTGTCTAGCTGAATTTGAGGGAGTTGAATCCCAAGGTCTTTGATCGATATCCCCTCTTGCGGTCTGCACCGTTAGAAATAGGTTTCAAATCTGAGTTTCTTAGAGTCCAACTAAGTATTAGGGAGTACTCGGTTATTATGCTAAGCCTTTGATGTAAGTAGATTGTGGTTTTTACAAAAGAATAGGGGTTCACTTGTGGATTACGGTTTTCAGCTTGATAAGTTGTTTGTTTAAGGTAAGATGTTCCCATTGTCAGCAACCTCTCTTCCTTCTTAGCTCTATGCATATTTGCTTGAGGGCAAGCAAAGACTAAGTTTGGGGGAGTTGATGTGTCTGCATTTTACCACATTTTAGGGGCATATTTAGCATGTTTTACATTCATACTTGCATTATTATCATTGTTTTAGGTTCCTTTAGGCATAGTTTGCATACTTAGTGTTGGGCATTGCATACATTGCATAAAGGGTATTTGATAGAGGCATGATTTTGTTCTTTAACTGAATTCAACAAACAAAATCATTTTGTTGTTTTGAAATGTTGTATTTGATAGTTCAAGCTCACAAATTTTACTTCATTCTTAAAAAAAAAAAAGAAAAAAAGAAAATCAAATTTAGGAATTCGGTATACAAAAACCAATTTGATTTTCAATTTTATAATCAAGTTTTATTTGAGATTTTTGGAAGGTTAATTAATCAACCAATATATTTTTCAAAAGTCAACAAACATTAAGGTTTAATCAACCATTCAAGATTAAATCAACTATTTTTTTGCTAATTGGAAGTTTAAATTGACGCTTACCCAAATATTTCATAAACACTTTTGAGACTTTGAGATTGAGAAACCTAATCACGATGTTCGTGTATTAGCTTACCCAAGCTTTTGTTCTTCAAGAACATTAGTTTGATGTTATCTTTAACTTAGTTATGTTACTCTGTTTTAGCGTTGAATCGATTGGAGATTAGTTTTACTCTAACATTGAGGTCGCCGTCTTTAAGAACGATTAAATCGTGACGGTTGATTCTGTATTCAGAACTCACTTTTGAGCTCCTGAATTCAGATGAGAAATATCCCAAAAGCTGATTTCAAATTGAAAGAAGAATCACCTTGTTGGAGCTATTGTCTCTCTTCAATAGTGGATCGATGAAGAAGAAGATAACAAAGAGAGTTAAAGGGAAAGAGATAAAATAGAAGTTTAATCATTTTAATCCAAAAGGGTAGTCGTCCCAAGTACAAGTAGTCTGTTTCGTGAAAGAGACATAAAGGAATTGTACAAACCCCAATTCTTAAAACGATAATTTAATTAAACCGAAAATCATAACTTTTTAACCGATGTTATGCATGTAGCAATACTCCTCTGTTGAGAACATCCTTGTGCTCAAGGATGAAATGTTGGGTGCTTGTTTATGAAGTCCTGATAAAATTCCCAAGTAGCTTGCTCTTTTGGGAAGCCTTTCTACTTGACGAGTAACTTAGTAACAGCTTTGTTGTGCCGTTTGACCATCTTCTTTTCAAGAATGGTTTCATGTTCCTTTTTCATTTCCCTAGTCCAAATGATATTGTGGCAGTGTAGGTTGACAACACAATAGGAGTTGGGCAACGTTTGAGCTGGCTGACATGGAAAACATCGTGTATAGCTGCTGATGGAGGGAGATCCAACATGTAGTCGACTGCTCCAACCTTATCAGTTATGCGAAAGGGGCCGTAATACCTAGGTGACAGCTTGTGAGGGATATGCTTATTCTTCAAAGAGTGTTGTCTGTACGGCTGCACCTTAAGTAGTACAAAATCCCTAATCTGAAAGCTTCTATTAGATCGATGAGCGTTAGAGTACTGTCGCATCCCGTCTTTATGCTCGTAATATATGAAACTTCAGCACATTGATCATCTCTTCACGTTTTTGTAGACTTCTATCAACAATAATTGGACTACTTTCGTCTGGTAAATAAGGAAGATGTAGTGGAGGTGGTTGCCCATAAAGAACTTCATAAGGAGTGCATTGTGTTGCAGTCCTAAATGTTGTATTATACCACCATTCTGCAAGAGGAACCCATTGACTCCATGTGTGTGGGGGCTTCAAAGGTCATACAACGTAGATATGTCTCTAAGGTTTGGTTAGTAACCTCAGTCTGTCCATCGGTCTGAGGATGATATGCTGTCGAGAATTAGAGTTCAACGCCATGTACCATGAACATTTATCGCCACACTTCACTTAAAAAAATCGGGTCTTTGTCGCTCACAATTTTCTTAGGCATCCCATGCAGCTTGAACACATTATCCATGTAACAGTGAGCAACATTAAGAGCAGTGGCATATACCACTGCCATAAGTTCTTTTTCGTAAACTGATAGCGATTGACGTCTTGGGGCAAAGCTGCGGCTAATGAAACAAACTGGGTGATTCTCTTGTGAAAGGATCGTTTCAATTCCTTTGTTGGAAGCATCAGTTTCTACCACAAAATCCTACTGGAAATTGGGTAATGCCAGAACTGGAGATGTTGTCAAATCCTTCCTTTATTCTCATTTTGCCAGCCTTTGATTTCCTCGTTGGAGAGGTTATGTGAGTTGTAGGAGACTTGAAAATTCGGAAAGCCCGAAAAGGATGTTTTGGAGTAGTTCTTTGTAGTAAGGGGAATTAAAGCAGCGATCACAGATTCAATTGCAGTTTTCATCTCTGTCTATTTGTTACCTTTCAGATGAAGGTTCATGGCGGCGGAGAAGAAGACCCTTGGTTTAAAGTTCGATTCAGAGTAGAGTAGAATAGATTCATTGAGAAACCACTTCATCTGATGAGGATTCTGAGATCAGCGAGTCAGAGATCGATGACTACTCTGAAAAACGGTATCTGCTATTGCAAAACGGGAATTACAAGGAATGTTGAGATGCCCGTTTTGCACAGGCAAGAAAAAGCAAGATTACAAGTACAAGGAGCTGTTGGCACATGCTTCTGGGGTTTCCAAAGGATCTGCTAGCAGAAGCGATAAACAGAAGGCTACTCATCTCGCTTTGGCAAAGTATTTGAAGAATGAGCTTGCTGGTGATGCAGAACCTGTTCCACGTCCTCCAGTTCCTCTGTTAGACGAGTCAGACACAAAACCGGATCAAACCCATTGAGGTCAATGCCTTTTGGGTCGAACAACATTTTGTTGTTGGGGTTATTGCTAAGATTAAAAGCGACTGGAGTGGGTTCGCGGGCGTCACAAAGCTTGAGAAGGAATTTGATAATGCAGGGAACAGTAGAAAGAAGTGGACTGACAGGAGTAGAGATTCAGAGTCAAAGGCCTATGGTTGGTGTGCACGTGCAGAAGACTTTAACTCTAAGGGTCTGATAGGTGAGTACCTCTCCAAGGAGGGAAAGGTAAGGACATTTTCAGATATTTTCAGATAAGGTAGGCACCATTATGACTTTGAAAAGTGTCTGGACTTTCTTACTCTATCTCACCCACTGTTGGTACAACTGTTTCTTCAGCTAACAGTAATGGTGTTAGATGGTTTTGGTTACAGGATGTGGTTGACGAAGAGGATGCGCAGCTGAAGAAGCTTAAAGGAGAATGGGGAGAAGAGGTGCATAACGCTGTTAAGACAGCTCTCGAGGAGATGAATAAGTATAATCCATGTGGTCGGTACACATCTCCTGTATTATGGAACTTCAAAGAATGAAGGAAAGCAACATTAAAGGAAGTGATTACATTCATTTCGAACTACATCACAAGTCTGAAAAGCAAACGAACCTGAAGGTATGCTTTATCTTCTTCAGTTGACACATGTCTCTTGATAGAGCTTATATCTATAATGTGCTAGTTTAAACCACCATACACTCCATAACTTGAGAAGCCTCTAAAAGGCTTTAGGTAAAACTGTTCAACAGAGGCATGATTTTGTTTGTTGAATTCAGTTAAAGAACTTCAAGTCTGATTTGGTCTTTTGCCACATTAGTTTGAACTGAAGAATCAATGGTCTTTTATTTTAATTGCAGGATAGAGGAGGAAGACCTGGTTAAGCTTTATATCTATTAAATAATACAGAATTTAGTAGCCCAAATGACGCTAAATTATTAGGTTGCTCATAAACTCTCTGTATGGAGACTTATTGCTCTTTAACTTGTAGGAGAGTTTCTTAGGATTAAAAAGAGACAAAAATTAGAAAAGTAGGAGAGAGATAAGAAATAGTCTCCAAATTTCGGAATGAAGAAACTCAGTTTCTTAGTTTCTCCGTGGATTTACCTCGTTCATCTAATTTGGAGTTTCCCTCTTTACCGCTTTCAAAGGCTTCTTCTCCGTTATCTATTCAATTAAAGGTCTCTTCCGATTTGAGTATGTCTGTTTAGGTTCCTGCTCCTGTTACACTTGATAGCTCTGGCTCGTCTCCTGTTCAAGCTCCTGCTTCAGTTCTGATTGTTAGCTCTGACTTTTCTCCAGTCCAAGCTTCCTCTGCAGCTGTGTGTGTTAATTCTAGCTCTTCTACAGTCAAGGTTTCTTCTACTGCTATAACTGCTAACTCTTCTCCTGATCGGATTTTTGAGTCTAGTTTTGCTCTAGCTAAGGTTTCCAAACCCAAAGCTTGGCTTTCTGCTGCTCATAATTCATTGCTTCTATGCAATCTTTTGATATTTCTCCTGAGGTTTCTAAAGGTGTTGTATCTGTGGTAATTCCTGATGATGTTATCACTGATTCCTCTCCTCTTTGGTCCAATTTCGTGATTGGTTATTTTATTGGTGAAGCTCCTCATATTGGTAATGTACATGCCATAGTAAATCACATTTGGCAGAATTCAAAGAAAGATTTTAGAATTGATGCAACTTTTATTCGACCTGCCTCAATCATTTTTCGCATTGGTGATGATTTTACCAGAACTCGTGTGCTTTGCCGGCGGTTTTGGCATCGTGGTGATAAACCATTGATTGTCCTGTAACTGGTCTCCGGAATCTGCAAATCACAGTCTTGAACTTGCTTCTATTCCAATTTGGGTTGATCTGATTCATGTTCCTGGTCATCTCTTTTCCTATAAGGGTATTAGCTATCTTGCAAATCACATTGGCAAACCAGTTAGGCTCCATCCTTCTACTAAGAAATGCTTAAGATTGGATATTGCTCGTGTTTTGGTGGAAGTAGCTTTCTGTGGCTGAGGGTTTATATCCTGCATCCCAAATCATGATCTCTTATCCCTGATTGCCTCCTCGTTTTGTTTCTTGCAACAAATGAGGTCATCTGTCTAAGGAATGTTGTACTCCAGTGTCGGATCCTTTGGATCCTTCTTTGCATGCTGCTTCAGATGTGTCCAGTGAACATGTTCACTATTCAAATATGTCCTTCGTGCTCCAGTTTTGAATGTCACTTCTGCGGCAACTCTTGCTCCTGTGACAACTGCTGCACCTGTTTCTAAGGCTTTATCCCCAGTGGCAGCTGCTACTCCTGTGACAACTGCCACACCTGTTCCTGAGGCTTTAGCAACTGCACTTTCAAGGCCTACTGGTGGTGATCAATTGATCCGGCTTTCTCCTCGGGAATCTGGTGATGGTCTCAAGTCTATTGACTGGACCACCATCAGAAAACCAGGTCGTACCCCTCCATCTCTCCATAATTCTGATCTTACTCTTTCCAATTTGCATCTTAATACTTCCTCGGTATCAAGTTCTCTATCTTGTTTTCAGGTTTTGGAAACCTTACATGAAGAAGGTGAAATACTTGATTTGGAAGTTCCAGTAATTCATGCTGCTGTTTTGGAGACTGTAACTGTTGCTGACTTTCGGCCTTTGGCTTCCCCAAAGCAGACAGTTTTGCCTCCTATTATTGATGATGGAAAGGTTTCAGGAATTGCTTGTAGTGCCAGTTCTTGTCCCGAGGTCAAGGGGACTAGGAAGTCTTATGCACCCCTAATACCAAATCTACGGATTTTTATATTATGGATGATGGAAAGGTTTCAGGAAGCCTTTTCACTATTTTTGCTTCTTAGCAAACCCTGATCAGTTCTTACCACTGGTTAATGACTCTTGGTCCTTTTCTCCTCCTTTGTACCATTCTCGTGCAGCTCTTCCTTTATTTCATAGGAAGCTCAAGCTGCTCAAGCCTGTTCTTCGCTCTTTGAACAGAACTCAGTTTGGCAATATTCTTTTGCGTACCAAGACTCCTTTTGATGAGCTTTGTAAATTTCAGGAGATTTTCCTGTTAAATCCCTCTACTGATGCTTTTACTGCTGTTTCAGAAGCATCTTCTCGTTAGCATCACCTTGCAGATATCGAAGAGCAATTCTCCAAACAAGAATCTAGGATTAAATGGTTAAAGGAGGGTAATCAAAATACTGCTTTTTTCATCATGTTAGCCAAACTCGGACTGGTCATAATGCTATCCGTCACATCCAATATGCTTCTGGTGCTATTGTAACGGACTTTGATGACACTACGCATGAGGCTTTAAGTCACTTCTCCTCTTTTCTTTAGCAGAATCCTCCGATTTCACAAACTGACCTGTCTGAGCTTATTGCTTACTCTTGTCCTTCTGATTTGGCTGCTTCTCTTGTTGCTTCTGTTAGTGCTGAGGAAATTACTGCAATGGTTTTTGATATGCCTTCTAATAAGGCCCCTGGTCCTGATGGTTTCCCTGTGGAGTTCTATTAAGCTGCTTGGAGCATTATAGGGTGTGATTTCATAATTGCTGTGCATTTTTTTTTCTTTTAACTTCCTTCCAAGAGGAGTGAATGCCACTGCGATTGCCTTAGTTCCCAAGCATGCAGATGCCCTTTTCATGAAGGATTTTTGGCCAATAGCTTGCTGCAACCTGTTACATAAAGTCATCTCTAAGATTCTTGCAAACCGTCTTAAAAAGATTATGCATGATGTTATATCTCTGAATCAGAATGCCTTTGTCAAGAATCGGCTCCTTCTTGAAAATATCCTTATGGCGACGGAGTTAGTCAAGGATTATCACAAGTCATCCATTTCTTCTCGTTGTGCAATTAAGTTTGATATTGCCAAAGCTTTGGATACTATCAACTGGAATTTCATTGTTGATGTACTTAAAGCTATGCATCTTCCAGATTTATTCATACATTGGATTTCCTTGTGTATCTCAACTGCCTCTTTTTCAATTTCAGTCAATGGTGATCTTGAAGGCTTTTTCTGTAGTGCATGTGGCATTAGACAGGGATGTTCTCTCTCTCTCCATACATTTATGTGATAATCAATGATGTTCTCTCTAAGCTTCTCAACCCGGCTGCTGAAAATTCATTGTTTGGTTATCATCCACTTTGCAAAGAACTGAAGCTTACCCACCTCAATTTTGCGGATGACATAATGGTATTCTCTGATGGAACTCTTCCTTCTATTCAAGGCAGTTTGGCTTATGGATCAGTTTGGTAATATGTCTGGCTTGCATATTAATATAATGAATCTACAGTTTTTGTTGCTGGTTATGGCTATGATTCTGTTGCTAATTCTTCTGACAATGCTGGTATTCCAAATGGCTCTCTTCCTATTTGTTATTTGGGTGTGCCTTTGATTACAAAGACTATGTCTCAATCTGATTATGAGCCTCTTATCTCCAAAATCATATCCAGGATTATTTCCTGGGCTTCTAAATCTCTTTCTTATGCTCGTAGATTACAGCTCATATGTTCTGTTATTTCTAGCTCAGCCAACTTCTGGTGCTTATCACTTAATTTGAAGAATTATTTCATCTACTAAGTCTCTTTGGGTGGATTGGATTTGGAAGTACCTTCTTCAGTCTGCTTCTTTTTGGGATGTAGAAATCTGCGCCAAGGGCTCCTGGGTTTGGAAAAAGCTCTTGAAGCTTCTTAATGAGCTGTATCCTTTTGTTAAAGTTTAAATCAACTCTGGTTTGCACTCCCATTTTTGGTTTGATAACGGGTCTGTTGTTGGCAAGCTCATTGACCTGACTGGTGATGGCCGTCGGTTTTCTGGACTTGACCGGAATGCTTCAGTTTTTGTTGCTTTTAGTGACCCTTCATGGTGTAACCATATGGTCTGAAGGTTTCCTCAGCTGCTTGATATCGTTGTTCTTTGGAAGCATTCATCTTATTCGTTTCAGGTTTTGTTCTCATCTGCTGCAACTTGGAGATCCGATGCAATGGTCCTAAGGTTCCTTGGTACCATTGCAATGATCCGATGCAATGCTTCTAAGGTTCCTAGACTCTCCTTTATCACTTGGTTAGCTGTCAAAAATAGGCTTTCAATAGGTTCCAGAATGCAGTCTTGGGGTCTTACTCAACATTGTGTTCTTTGTGGTGAACCAAATGAGTCAAGGGACCATCTCTATTTTGCATGCCCGTTTAGCTTCACCGTTTGGACTTCTCTCTGCAGCATATCTGATCTTATGAGCTATTGGTTTAATCGCTTAGATAGGATTCTTGTTAGGCTTGCTTTTCAAGGGTTTATCTACCATATTTGGCGAGAGATAAATTCTAGGATTCATGGCAAGCCTTGGACTGCGGCGTCGGTTGTTGCTAAGGCTATTGACAAGCAGATTCGGAACGGGATTTATTCTCTTTATTATGTACAGACACAGTCTTCATACCCTTCTTCAAAGATAGTTTGAAGTTATAATCCTTTAATTTTTTTTTTTCTTTTCAGGATTCTTTAATTCCTTCCCGTGTATAAACTCATTTTTGTTGATATATAATTTTCACATTTCAATTAAAAAAAAATAATTACAAGTGAACTAAATATCGGTCAAAGACGAACCAGAGATGCTGGTTCCGAGACAATAAATGTCATTCTAACGTTTATCGGATTCCTTACTCCTCCTCATTCCATTCGACTATTCACTTCTCGTGTTGTTTTGATTTCTTCAACGTCTCACGTAAGCTCAGAAATTTCTTGTATTCTCTGTTATCGCTCTAACGTCAACCTATTTCTTAACATAAAAGCTTAATGAAAACGGTTTTTGATTAATACGTAGTTAAATGAAGGAGGTGAAGGAGAAGCTGGCGTATGCGTTCGAATTGGTAGATCGGAAGATCTCAGTCCAAACGACGAAAGAATATCAAAGATCTGGTGAGATTGAAGAAGCTCGGAAAAAATAATAGCGATATAGATTCCTAATGTTTTATTAATTTGCATCTTTGCCCTGTCGTAGCATTTTATAATAAGATGTTCTTCTTTGTCCCCTGTTTAATGTTGCAGACATGGTCAACGAATCTAGTTTGTTGAATATCTTCTGATGACAGTTGAACTTTAAAGTTATGTTCTGATTTGGTAAAAAAACTTTGACGTTGTTCTAGTTTGTAGTACTCTTGTGTATTATAAAACCCTACTTCAATTAGCAACAATCAAAGTTATCATTGTTTGTCAGAATGACTTTTGCCTATGTTGTTTGTGGTTTACACCCTCAAAGTAAAGCTCTCTTTTCTCTTTTTTTTTATCTTTCAGGTTTTCACAAAACCATTGATTTCACAAGGTGATATTGGGGTATAAAGAATGGGAGAACTTGATGAGAAACCCTTCCTGAATGTTTGCAAGCAAAAATATTCTGCGGATGAAGCTATGGCTGAAGCTGCAACTCTTTGCTCTACCTGGCAAGAAAACCTCAAGGATGCATTATGACATCCGTTCAAATTTGGAAGAATTGGGGACACTTTTAAGGTATGTTATTTCCCATTTTCGAGTCCTTGTCTCACTGAATTTGTTTTATTTAGAAAAAAAGTGTGTGGTACAACTATATTTTCAGTTAGCAGTAATGGTGTATGATGATTTTGGTTATAGGAAGTGGTAGATGAAGAGAATGAGAAGCTGGAGAATCTTAAAGGAGAATGGGGATAAGAGGTGTATAACGCTGTTAAAACAGCACTCGAGGAGATTAATGAGTATAATCCAAGTGGTCGTTACACAAATCCCGAATTGTGGAACTTCAAAGAGGGAAGGAAAGCAACATTAAAGCAAGTGATTACATTCATTTCGAACGCATCACAAGTCTGGAACGCAAAAGAACCTGAAGATATGCTTTAAGAAGGTAAAACAGTAGAGCCATGATATTGATACGTTTCCTGAATTCAATTATAGAACATCGATTCTGATACGTTTGTGACATCTTAATTTGAACTGAAGAATCAATGGCTTTTGTTCTTTGGTTGCAGGATGGAGGAGGAGACATGGTTAAGCTTTATATCTAGTATATAACTAAGAATTGAGGAGCCTAGTGATGTTAAACAATTATGTTGCTCATATTCTTTCTGTATCTTTGAATCCTTATGCTTTTGTTTCAAGTTTTTGTTTGATATCACCTATTGCATTTTTATTAGTTTTAATAATAGTAATTAAAATTGACAAACATTAGCTTTACTCGATTTGACAATTGTATCAAATCTGACATTACATAGTTTTTTCACAAAAGAATTATCAAGAGTGACAAATTAAATAGGATTTATTTGTAGGTGGCATTTAATCTAGTGGTATTAGCTAAGTTCACTTACGGTAGACGCACATGTACAATTAGAAATCAATCATGTTGTCTACATTATGTAAATATTTAACTAATAGGCTGGCTAATTCTGCCCCGATGTTTACAAAAAAAATTATTTTATTGTTGATTTAAGGTGATAATAAAACAAATAAAGCATCAAACACATTTTTTTTCTTGGGAAAATGACAATAATGACTCAAAATTTCATTTTTAATGCAAAAATATATTCCAATTGGATTTTTATCTCCAAATTTAACTTATATAGGGTAGTGAATTTATAATTTTACTCCTAATGACCAAAAAAATTTGGAAACACAATTATATTTATACCCCACATAGATACTGAAGACTTCACATGAAATCTTCTTACACAGACTTCATTTGAAATCCACTAGTTCCAAGAGAAGATTTTATGTGAAGTATGCTCTTTGATTATATACTTAATTTGAAATTAAAATAGTAATTATTATTATATGCTTATAAAAAATAAACAATTATGAAGTAATCAAAATAAAATTTCACTCAAACATGGTCAAATAAAAATAACAAAGATTAAACCACAAAGTTCATAAAAAAACTATGTAATCGTTTAGGGTTTAGGGTAATAAGAGATGGTAATCATGTGGGATTTGGTCTAACATTTATGTATTATAGAAAAAATTCTTGGTTTGCGCTCTAGAATTTACGATTTAGAATTTAGGGTATAGGATTAAAGGGTTAGAGTAGATTTCATGCGAAGTGTACTCCATAATTTTAAATTTAATTTAAATTTAAAATAGTAATAATTATTATATATTTAAAAGTTTGAATACAAAATCTAATAATAAAAAATTATGAAATATTAAAAAAAAATTTCACTAAAACATGATCAAAGAAAATCAACAAAGTTAAAACCACAAAATTGATAAACAAACTATGTAATGGTTTAGGTATAGCAATATAAGATAGTTATTATGTGGGATTTGTAAATCTTGTATTTGAAATATAGAAATATAATAAAAGAGTTAACTTGTGCATATATTTAGGAAATATAAGTTTTGGTCTTATATTTGTGTATTTATATTCGGTTTGCAGTTTAGAATTTAGAATTTGCAGTTTAGGGTTTAGTGCATACTTCATGTTTAGTCTACGATTTACAGTATTAGACTTCATGCTTAGTCTACCTTCAAAGTAAACTTCACGTGAAGTCTACTTTCGAAGCTATGATGTTTAGGGGTTAGTGAAACTTCAAGTGAAGTCTTTCTCTTGAAGTGTATACGATGTTTGCAGACTTCTCCTCCGAATTTAAATTGGGTTGTTCTAAACAAAAATTAACCAAAATTAAACCAGAAAATTAACCTACATATAAATACAAATTTTCTCCAGGCGCGGACACTATGGAAAATATTCCAATACTGTAACTGGTCGAAAAGCATGTGCTAAAGATCGTCAAGAAGAAGCAAAAAAACCGAACAACCTTTTCTCCCTTTTTCTCATTTTCTTGTGAATGATTTGTTTTATGAACTTTTCTTGTGAGAGATCTATTTTTAATAAAAAAAATGAAAGATTTTATTTTCTTGAAATTTTCTTGTGAAAGATTTCATTTGTAATGATAATTGTGTTCAAATTTGTCTTTTTTTTTATATATTTTTAGTTAAAGAGTTACTTTTAAAAATTCTAGTTTGATCTTGTGAATACTTCCAGTTTTTTTGGTCTTTTCTAGTTAAAAATAGAATTCTTTTGATATGATTTGTTAAATGATACTTGGTTGAGATTGTTTTAAGGTAAACTTAGTATCTCAAATTTTATCTATGAAAAATGTATTTATTCTATAAAAATATCGTATTTTTTTCTATAAAAAGATTGTATTGTTTATTAAAATTTGATTATTTTCTAGATAATGATTACAAATTTAATGACTTTTCATAACAAAATTTGAATTTTTCTTGTATAAGCTTATTTCATTTTTCCCTCCTCTCATTATACACTTTGAGGAAAATATCTACCTAAATCTCAGAGAACTCTAAATCACAGTGAAAGTGCAATCGAATCTTGCTGTCTAATCTTGCCATCGAAGCTCACCGTCGAAGGTCGATGTCGAATCTTGCCTTCTAATTGTGTCGTTGTTATTCATCTTCTCACGGTGACCTTATTCCTTATTATATTTTCAGGCACCTTATTACCAGGAAGAGTATCAGTTGGAAGAGAAGATACCTCTTCACTTTCGTCTTTCTGGATGAATAGAGTGCTCCGCTATGATATCTTTCCCACGGTCTTCCTGCGGTTGATTGCTCTAATTTTCACCTGAATAAGAAGTATTGATAGAGTTTGATGTTAAGGAAACTCAATCTACGATCAATTTCACTCACATTTCAGAGAAAAAATTCACAAAATGCTAGATTAAAAAAGTTATGAATGTAACAATCTCTTAACAAAATCTATTTGTAAACCCACAATCTCCAAAACGAATTTTGCTCCAACACTTCTTGGAGAATCCTCCTCGATGACTCGATCCCACATGTCCTTCCAGCTGGGCACACTTACATAACAGAGTCAACAAATCTTTCTGAAAGAGTCAGAGACTCTTCCTTCTTTACTCCAGCTTCGAACCCACTAACAGATTCGTCTCTACTTCTTCTTGGCCCGCCTTCAAACCTTCAGTCTGATCCAAAGTCTCCCTTCTAGACAAATCATTCTGCAATTTATCTGTTGCAGACTGAATATTGCGAAGCTTTGATCTCTTTCTCACATATCTTCGTACCATCATATCTGTGAGGAGCGCTTCAGCTTCTCCTCTTCTCATTTGGGTCTTGGGCCGCTTCTGATGGGCCTGTCGCAAGCTGTGGCCCATCAAGCTGATGCAAGGCCTGGTCCAAAGGCTTTTGGACCTGCTTCTCTTCTGGTTGGGCCTTCTCTACATTCTGAAGCCCATGACGATTTCTGGTGAGTCCAATGCTTCTTTCACCTCATGACAAAGAAAGAAAAGTGGTCAAAGAGTGATGTAATGTAATAGAAGCATAAGTAGAGAATGAGACTATATAGCTATGATGTTGTAAGAGTTCACAAAATTAGTAACAAGGAATAGAGACTAGAAAGATGTGAGTTGAGAGCTTTTGAGTGTGTTCTTGAGTTCTTGGGGTTCTTTTCTCTTGGTGAGATCTCTTGGGAGGGTTACTAGAGTGTGTAAGAAAACATTTCAAGCTATAAACCACCAAGGATTGGTTATTAATCCTTCGAGATGTACCAAGTCCGGTTTTAGGACTTGGGAACTCGTAAATCTGTGTGTGTTCATTCTTGTTCTTTCTTCATTTCAACAAGAAACAAGTCACCAAGTCAAGATAAAACACAACAATTGGTATCAGAGCTCAAGAGGTAAACAAAGTTGCAGTTTTTTTGAAGTAAAAGGTACTAACTTTCTGTATAAAAGCTGAGAACTTTCATAAGAAAGTGTTCTGCTTTAACAGAAATCAAGCAAAGGATACTTAAAAGAGTTATAGTCGGGTTTATCTGCAAGCAGGAAGAGTTATTTTTGTGGTCTTGTTAATTGTGCTGGTAGTATATCGTGGAAGATATCATGGAACCAACACAAGGCAGATTTGAGGTGGAAAAGTTTGATGGAGAGGGAGATTTTATGATCTGGAAGTATAGAATCAGAGCTACTCTAGAGATTCTTGTCTTGGATTCTGTGTTAAGTGAACGACAGAAAGACCAGACTCTGTTAACCTTAGAACCTGAGAAGAAAAAAGGTCTGACATCTTCAACCTCAGAAGCAGATAAGAAAAAGGAAGAAGACAAAAGTGGTTCGGATCCTAAATGGCTGGAAAAGGACAGAAGAGTTAAAAATCTCATTGGAATGAGCCTAACAGACATGGTTCTAAGAAAGGTTATTCATGAACCTACATCTTTTGATATGTGGAATGCTCTTGAAGATGAATATCAAGTCAAGACCCTGCCACATAGATTTCATTTGAAACAAACCTTCTATAGTTTCAAAATGGAGGAGGATAAGACTCTAGACAAAAATCTAGACATGTTTAACAAGCTACTCTCAGATTTGTCAAGTCTGCAAGTTGTTATGAGTGATGAAGATCAAGCGGCTATCCTAATGAACAATCTTCCCAGTCAATATGAAACTCTGGTTCATACTCTGAAGTATAGCAGTGGAAGAACAACTATAACAGTTAAAGAAATTATAAGTTCTGCTTACTCTATAGAGATGGAGCTTAAGAAGAAGGGAAAACAGAAAGTGATTGGTGAAGGACTATTTGTTCAGTCAAGAGGTAGAAGTGAAAAGAGAAACCACGGAAAAGGAAAAGCAACTAGCAGAAGCAAGTCTAAACCTAAAAAGGAAAGAGCTTGTTGGATATGCGGCAGTTTGGAACATTTTAAAGCTAATTGTCCAAAAAGAGGACACTCCACATCTGGTCAGTCTAATCACACTAAGGCAGAAGCGGCAGTTGCTACATCAACTAGGACAGAACCAGAAATGCTACCAACAATGGATCAGAAGTTAAGAAATGGTTGGATCCTTGATTATGGCTGTTCATATCATGTCACTTACAGAAAGGATTTAATGTTTGACATTGAGGAAGTCAATGGTGGAAAAATATATATGGGAAATGACACTTTCTGTGAGATAACAACCATAGGAAAAATCAAGATACGAAACTCTGATGGAAGTGAAGTGGTTTTGACAAATGTCAGATACTCACCTTCGACAAAAAGAAATCTGATCTCTCTAGGTCAACTAGAATCGTTGGGGTGTTGGTTCATGTCAAAAGATTTCATAATGAAAGTCTTTAAAGGAGATAAGCAAGTGTTAGCTGGAGATTATAGAGAAACTGTCTATTATTTAGATGGAGAATCGGTATTTGATCAGGCAAATCCAGCAGTTGAGGTGCCAAACAAAGCAAATCTTTGGCATAGCAGACTAGGACATCTCAGTGAAAAGAATCTGAAGATACTGGTAAAGAAAGAATTGTTGAAGGGTTTTGATGTCAAATAATTGGATAACTGCGAACCTTGTATTCTGGGAAAAGCTCATAGACTGTCTTTCAGAACAGGAAAACATACTTCAAGTGAAAAACTTGAATATGTTCACTCGGATCTCTGGGGTTCACCTAATGTAACCCCCAATTTATCTAAATGCCAGTACTATATATCTTTTGTGGATGATTACACAGGGAAGGTGTGGATCTATTTTCTAAAGACAAAAGATGAGGCATTTACAAAATTCGTAGAATGGAAGGTCTTAGTTGAGAATCAAAGCAAGCAGAAGGTAAAAGCT
The DNA here is from genome assembly GCA_023374145.1 of Lepidium sativum. Taxonomy (NCBI): domain Eukaryota; kingdom Viridiplantae; phylum Streptophyta; class Magnoliopsida; order Brassicales; family Brassicaceae; genus Lepidium; species Lepidium sativum. The sequence continues at coordinate 20,135 of JAKUCM010007130.1, read as the reverse complement.
CTAAGAACTGACAATGGCCTAGAATATTGCAACAAATCTTTCGAAGATTACTGCAAGGAACATGGAATTCTAAGACACAAGACGTGTCCTTATACTCCTCAGCAGAATGGAGTAGCTGAGAGGCTTAACAGAACAGTTTTAGAAAATGTAAGAAGCTTGTTGTGTGAAACTGGGTTGGGAGAATCATTCTGGGCAGATGCATCATCTACTGTGGTTTACATGATAAATAGATCACCTTCAAAACCTCTAAACTATGATGTTCCTGAGGAATTATGGTCAGGAAGGAAACCGGAGTATGATCACATGAGAAGGTTTGGATGTGTAGTATACTACTATGTTAATCAAGGAAAGCTTAAACCTAGAGCAAAGAAATGAATCTTTCTGGGTTATCCTCAAGGGGTGAAGGGGTACAAAATTTGGAGTGGTGAAGAAAAGAAATGCATTATAAGCAGAGATGTTATATTTGCAGAGAATATAATGTATAAGGACTCTGATCGGGCTCAGCTTAAAGACATTGAATTTAATGATTCAAGAAAGAGAGTTAAGCATGTATCTTTTCTGTTACCTGATTCAAATGATTCTATAGAAGAAGATTTTGTAGAAATTAATGATGAAGGTGGAGTTAATGAGGAAGAAGAAGAAACTGTGAATGTTGAAGAATAGATAGAAACAGATCAGTTGCAGCACTATCAGTTGGCACGTGACAGAGAAAGAAGAACTCGGATCAAAGCTCCTAGCAAGTATGATGATTCAAGTATTTCAGCTTTTGCATTAAACATGGCTCAGTTGATAAATTTTGAAGAACCTAGAACCTATCAAGAAGCTATTAGCAGTTCTCAAAGGGAAAAATGGTCTGAAGTTGCAGTTGAAGAAATGAATTCCTTAAAGAAAAATACAACATGGGTTCTAATTGACAGACCTAAAACAGAAAGGATTATAGGCTGTAAATGGGTGTTTAAGCGAAAGCCAGGAATTCCAGGAGTTGAAGAACCTAGGTATAAAGCTAGGTTAGTTGCTAAAGGCTATTCACAGTTAGAGGGCATAGACTATCACGACGTGTTTTCACCAGTGGTGAAACACGCCACCATCAGGCTGATGATGTCTATGACCGTGATGTTAGACATGGAACTAGAGCAGTTAGACGTGAAAACAGCCTTCCTAAATGGGGTGTTAGATGAAAGGATTCTAATGGAACAGCCAGAGGGTTTTACTGAAGGTGATAAAGTCTATTTGCTAAAGAAATCTATTTATGGGTTAAAGCAGTCTCCTAGACAGTGGAATTTGAGATTTGATAAGTTCATGAAGACACAGGGATACAGCAGAATTGAACATGATCCCTGTGTCTATTTCAAGTCTGTGGAAAATGGAAGTTTGGTCTACTTATTGCTCTATGTGGATGACATGTTAGTAGCAGCTAAGAACATGAAAGAAATTTCAAGACTAAAGAAGCTACTAAGTGCAAAGTTTGAAATGAAAGATTTGGGTGCGGCAAAAAGAATTTTGGGCATTGATATCATCAGAGATAGACAAAAGGGTATTCTTACTCTATCTCAACAGAATTACCTAGAGAAAATTCTACAAACATATGGCATGGAACAAGCAAGACCAGTACAGACACCAATGGGAACTCACTTCAAGCTATCTAGTACAAAACCAGACAAGAAAGATGAAGCAGAAGAGGATATGAAATCAGTACCTTACGCCAGTGCTGTTGGCAGTTTGATGTACACCATGGTTGGTACGCGTCCTGATTTGGCATATGCAAGTGGTCTTGTCAGCAGGTTCATGAGTGCTCCTAGCAGAGAACATTGGAAAGGGGTCAAATGGATTCTAAGATACATCAAGAATACATTAGATCTAAAGCTTGTATACAAGAAATCAAGTGAGTTCAAAGTTAGAGGCTACAGTGACAGTGATTTCGCAGCAGACTTAGATAGAAGAAGGTCTATTACCGGATATGTCTTCCAGGTTGGAGAGAACACCGTGAGTTGGAGATCCTCTCTTCAGCACACCGTGGCTCTCTCGACCACAGAGGCTGAGTTCATTGCGTTGGTTGAAGCCGGAAAAGAGGCTTTATGGCTGAAAGGGATATCTTCGGAACTAGGGTTTCCTCAGAGCGATGCAAAAATCTTCTGCGACTCCCAAAGTGCTCTCTGCCTGTCGAAGAACTATTCCTATCATGAAAGAACAAAACACATACACGTTAAATACAACTTCATAAAAGAACATGTTTCAGATGGAACGATTAGGGTGAAGAAGATAGATACAAAAGTAAATCCAGCAGATTTATTAACCAAATCTATTCCTATCATGAAGTTTGAAGAGGGTTTACATAACCTGGGTGTGCTTCGGCACTGAACCTCATTCTCGGTGAAGAGAAGAAAGGGCTCCGACGGTTGAGTTCGGAGGGAAAGGGGTCATCGACACGGCTGCATGTCGATGATCTGACCAGATTCGGCGGTTGCATGTCGAATGGTGAGTTGATCGGAGGTCTATCAGATCGGGAAAAGGAAAAGTCGCGAAGAGGAAGAGTCGCGAAAGAGAGGAAATCGTAGAGAGAAGGGAAGAAGAAAGAAGAGAAAATAGAGAGAGAATGAAGCGAGGTGGAGAATGTGAGGAGCGCTTCAGCTTCTCCTCTTCTCATTTGGGTCTTGGGCCGTTTCTGATGGGCCTGTCGCAAGCTGTGGCCCATCAAGCTGATGCAAGGCCTTGTCCAAAGGCTTTTGGACCTGCTTCTCTTCTGGTTGGGCCTTCTCTACATTCTGAAGCCCATGACGATTTCTGGTGAGTCCAATGCTTCTTTCACCTCATGACAAAGAAAGAAAAGTGGTCAAAGAGTGATATAATGTAATAGAAGCATAAGTAGAGACTGAGACTATATAGCTATGATGTTGTAAGAGTTCACAAAAGTAGTAACAAGGAATAGAGACTAGAGAGAGGTGAGTTGAGAGCTTTTGAGTGTGTTCTTGAGTTCTTGGGGTTCTTTTCTCTTGGTGAGATCTCTTGGGAGGGTTACTAGAGTGTGTAAGAAAATATTTCAAGCTATAAACCACCAAGGATTGGTTATTAATCCTTCGAGATGTACCAAGTCCGGTTTTAGGACTTGGGAACTCGTAAATCTGTGTGTGTTTATTCTTGTTCTTTCTTCATTTCAACAAGAAACAAGTCACCAAGTTAAGATAAAACACAACAATATCATTACTCCTGCCGTTCGAAGACAACTTGCCCTCAAGTTGAAACTCTGGAAACCAAACTACTTCATGTTTACGTAAATCTTTCCAAAGCACCAATGCTTCAGGTCACCAGCTGCAAAGTATCTTGTTGTAGAGATATCATGTGGAGAAATGACAAACTCATCCAAATCATTAAATGATTGCGGTAAAGGAGTCACCTTTGCCAAGGGCATCTTTGAGTAATGACACATGAAATACTTTATGTATTACTGAAGATGCAGGAAGCTGCAACCTATAAGCCACTTTGTCAATCATCTCCAATATCTCAAAAGGACAATAAAAGTGAGCTGCCAGTTTCTAACAAATGCGACGAGAAGTAGATTGTTGTATATAAGGCCCAAGCTTCAGAAAAACCAAATCGCGAATATGAAACTCAATCACGCCTATGCTTGTCAGCATTATTTTTCATCAAGGCTTGAGCTCGTAAAAGGTGTTTCTTATCCTGATCCAACATAGCATCTCTTTCTAAAAGAGACTGTTCCAAATCATAATTCTTTGTAAATCGTTTCTCAAAGCGATTTAAGGAAGGTGAATCTCGACCATAAAGAACATTTAAGGGGTTAGTTTGTAATGCGGTATGATAAGAAGTATTGTGCCACAACTTTGCCCAATGAATGAGCTTGGCCCAAGTCTTAAGATGCTCAGAAGCGAAACACCACAAGTAAGTTCCCAAACATTGATTCACTACTTCTATCCGACCATCAAATTCGGGATGGTAAGCAGTGGATAAATTGATTTTGGTGTTGGCTAAACGATGGCATTCACGCCAAAATGAACTTAAAAACTTGTTGTCTCTGTCAGACACCAAAGATTCCGGGAAACCATGTAATCGCACCACATCTTTAGTGAATTTAAGAGCTACTTAGTGAAATGAGCAAACTTACTTAAACGATCAACTACCACCAACACATTGACATTTTGAAACAAGGTTAATCCCTCTATGAAATTCATTGACAATTGAGCAAATACCTAATCCGGGATTGGAAGAGGTTAAAAAAAACAGGAGGACTTAGAGTGCTATATTTGTGTGTTTGACACACAATACACTCAGCCACAAACTGTTGTATATCTTTGTACATTCCTATCCACTGAAACTGAGCTTGCACACGCGTGAGTGTTTTTTAAATGCCACCATGACCCCCTAGAATTCCATCATGAAATTCTCGAAGAAAAACTGGAATAATAGTCGAGTTATTAGGAATGTAAAGACGATGTTTGTAAAAAACTTTACCATCACAAACGGAGAATGCTTTTGACTTCAAAGACTCATCAAATATTGAAGTAATTAATCATTGAATCTCAACGGCATTTTCTACTTCTTTATAGACAAGCTGCAAGTCCAAGGACTGAGGTACATCAAAGCCAACAACTGCTGCATGACCTCTGCACTCAACATTATCATACATCTTGACAACCCATCCGCCGCCTTATTCTCCAAGCCAAGTTTTTATTGAATATCAAACTCATATCCTAAAAGGTTGATTAACCAACGTTGAAAATCAGTGAAAATATCATGTTGCTCTAGTAAAAATTTCAAGCTTCTTTGAGCAGTTTTGACCAGGAATTTTCTCCCAAATAAGTAATGCTTCCATTTAAGAATTGCTAGCACAATGGCCATCAACTCATGTTCATATATGGACTTCTTCTGTTTCACGATCAGTCAAAGCATTGCTAAAAATATGCAATAGGTTTATGAACGTGCATCAATACAGCTCCTAAACCCACTCTAGAAGCATTCAACTCTACAATAAAGAGGAGAGAAAAATCCGGTAAACTCAGAACTGAAGCGGATAACATCCTCTTCTTTAAGGTGTCAAAAGCTAACTGAGCTTGTGGAGACCATTCAAATTTATCTTTCTGCAATAAGGCAGTCAGAGGTCGAGCCAAGAGTCCATACTTAATAATGAACCGCCTGTAATAACCAGTGAGACTAAGAAAGCCTGCTCTTGACATTTGAAGGAGTAGGCCAATTGGACATTTCTTCAGTCTTGTTAGGATCAGTCGCTACACCCTCAACACAAATAATATGTCCCAAATACTCCACCGAAGGTTGAGCAAACTCACATTTCATATCATTAACAAATAACTGATGTTGACATGTTGCAGATAATGTGTCCAAGAAGAACTATAAACCAGTATATCGTCAAAATAGACTATGATAAAACGTCGCAGACACGGTTGAAATATATCAATCATCAAACGTTGAAACGCTATCGGGGCGTTTGTATGACCAAATGGCATTACTACGAACTTGTAATGGCCATAACAAATGGCATTTCTCAATGTCTCTTTTCACACATCCTTATCTGGTGATAACCAGATCTGAGATCAAACTTTGAAAACAAGCAAGCTCCAGCCTACTCATCAAGTAACTAGTCAATTACTGGGATGGGAAAACGGTCCGAAATAGTAGCTCTATTTAGAGCTATAAAATCAGAACAGAATCGCCAATCACCACCTTTTTTCTTTACAAATAGATCATGACTCGAGAATGGACTATATTGTGTCTAATTACCCCCGATTTCAACATATGAGCTACAAGTTCTTCCATTGCCAATTTCTGAGCATAAGAATACCTGTAAGGTCTAACATTAATAGGTTCAAACCTATGCATAAGATCGATAGCATGCTCGCATCCATGGAAGGGAGGTATTGATTTTGGCTCCTGAAACACACTAGAAAAATGTTGTAAGAACTTCTTTAACTAAGTAGATTTAAGAGCATTCCTCACACTATGAATGTCATATTGAGATTGAAGTCAAGCTTGCATAGATTTCCTTTTTTTGCTTGTAGTAATGAAGTCTACATGGAGTGTAGGATCGCCTTTTAATGTGACAAACTCCTCCTTTTACCAAAAATGAAAGCTCATGAATAGTTCAATCCACCTCGCAACGCCCTAACGTTTGAAGCCATTTAACTCCTAAAATAACGTATGCACTTCCCAATTCCAAGGCAATAAATTCAGCTTGAAATTCCAAAGAGGACAACAAGAACTTGACTTCTTTGCAGACTCTAGAGATTTTAACAATCACCACATTCCCTAACAGCACATCTTTGCATGGACAATGAGTCGGTTTCAACTTTGTTTGCTTATGGATTGAGGGTGAAATGAAGTTATGAGAGGCTCCCCTATCCAGCATAACCACCACATATGTAGTTCCAATCTTGCCTCGAAGCTTAGTTGTTGTCACAAAATCTACACCAAGAAATGCATTTAAAGATAACTGAGAAAACTTTGATTTAAACACAATTTCTTCATCTTCCCCATTAGATAATTAACTCTCCATTAAAAACAATTTTGTGTCTTCTAAAATCAACATAACTTGTAATGTTTTCTGTTTACATTCATGAGAAGGACCATAAGGTTCATCACATCGAAAACACATACCTCTTCTCCTTCGGTCAACATATTCCGCAGGTGATAATTCTCTACGACCTTTATTATGAGAAGATCTAATACTAGATTGAAATTTATTACTTGGAACAGCGCCAGTAAAGGAATGACAAGACTTCTTCCAAGAATTATTACTCGAAGACAGCTTCTTTGCAGAATCCTACGACCCTTTAACCACACTCGAATTTCCCGGTTCCATTGCTAAAGCTGTATAAAGAACCTGAACAATCAATAACGGCTCCATTTCAAGAACCAGTGCAATAATAGCACGCAAATCACAAGGTTTCAACATCTTCACCACCTGATTCAATTGTGGTTTTAAACCTTTACGAACAATCGAGATCTTATCTTCCTGCGACAGACCACACACTTGGAAGACTAAATCCTCAAATTCATGCACATAATCATCTATCTCACGGCGAAGTGTCAGTGGATTTTGTAAAACGGAACAACAATCTTTCTCGAAAATCACTCCAATCAACAAACAGAGTATCCAGAGACTCGTAACTAAATCAACTCAACGCATTTCCGCCTAAGCTTACAGAAATTAGAAATCTCTGTTTATTAGTGTATTTACCAAGAGTGTAGAAACGCTCTACAATGGTTAACCAAGAATAGATATCACCACCAGAGAATATCGACAATTCAATTTTCTTTAACAATGTTTCACAATCACTCGAAGAAGCGCTAACACGTTGATCTTGAACAGAATCAACAAGTGCAGAATCTCGAACAGGTTCTGCAACATGAACCGGTTCTGGACCTCACAATTAGGAACATATCAATCAACTATAGGATAATTAATGATCGGAGTTCGTAAAGAAGAAGTACCTCGAATTTCCTGAAGCAAGCGGAAAATCTGTTCAATCTTGTTATCCAACGAACTTAAACGCTCTTTCGTCTCTATGTTCGATTGTGATAACTCTGCCGCAACATCTTTCACTTGCGTTCGCACTTGAGCAAGCTCGATATCTCCATTAATGACTGATTCCGACGATCGCGTCATCACCGACATTTTGAAGCCTTGTCACCGCCAACAAATAGAGTTTGATGTTAAGGAAGCTCAATCTACGATCAATTTCATTCACATTTCAGAGAAGAAATTCACAAAATGCCAGATTAAAAAAGTTTCGAATGTAACAAACTCTTAACAAAATCTATTTGTAAACCCACAATCTCTAAAACGAATTTTGCTCCAACACTTCTCGGAGAAATCCTCCTCGACGACTCGATCCCACGTGTCATTCCAGCTGGGCACACTTGCATAACAGGGTCAGCAAAACCGTCTAAGTCAGAGACTCTTCCTTCTTTACTCCAGCTTCGAACCCACTAACAGATTCAGCGTCTCTCCTTCTTCTTGGCCCGACTTCAAACCTTCAGTCTGATCCACAGTCTCCCTTGCAGACAAATCATTCTGCAATTTATTGCAGACTGAATATTGCAAAGCTTTGATCTCTTTCTCACATATCTTCGTAAAAGCATATCAAGTATCCTTCCACTTCGATTGTCTGGGGCCTGATTCCGGTTTTCCAGATTCGTTGGTAGCAGTTTGTGTTGTCGGAACTACAGCCTCTTGCTTCTTCTATGATTCTGGCTGATCTCTTGATTTTGGTACATATCTCAGTTTCATTTGATGCTGGTTAAAGTTTGAACCATATTGGTCTAAATGACGGGTTCTAGACTCTCTGTTTGCATTCTTACCACCAACATCTTGTTTCTCATTATTAATGAAAGCCCCCTTGAAGCTTTGGTTCCTATTTGAGTGTCTATTTCACACTCTATTCTCTCCTTTTCTGCCTTCCTATTCTCGTGTTCCACCAACCGTTTACAACGAGAGACATCATGGTTGATGTAATTGCAGTAGCTGCAAATACCTTGGTGACGGTCATATTTAATCTTGACCAAGGTTTCTTCTCCCTCTTCAAATTCCACTACAGTGCGGATCACCAAGGCTTTCATTACATTAATGTCAACTAAGACTTTAGATCCATCAACATCAACCTTCGACACTTTTCCTAGTTCTTTGCCACTTGCTTCGAAAACCATCTCAGCTGCGAGTTCCGCTCGGACATTGGAGATAATATGTGCCCACAGTGTCAACGTTGAAGGGTAATCCTCCAGTGCTCGAGCCTGCCACTTATCCAGAGTAATCATCCACCCGTCAAAGTTCGTAACTCCTAAATAAAGTACCTTCTCCATGTCTTCCTTGTTCTTGAATGTGAATTGAAACCGTCCAAAGCTGAGGTTCGTACCAATCACTCTTTCCTCCATTCTCCAAATGCGCGGGAAACGTTGAATGAGGGCACTAACTTCTTGTTTAGCCGGATTCAAGCACCTTGCTAGAAGAACCTTTGAACACTTAGCGATGAGAGCAATGTTGTCGAATTTTGGGATTTTGATTCTCGGAATTGGTGCTGGAGAAGCGCCTAGGTTCATGCGATTGGTTTAACTCCTCGATGGGATTGAAGTGGAAGTGACGGAATAATACATCCATAAGGTTAGAATTATCCCAATTGATAAAGTCGTTGAATGAGTCTTGTGCTTGCTCCGTAGATTGCTCAGGGACATTCGCTGCCGAGGATCTAACTTCCGTCTAACTAACCACGTCTCTGTTTTCGCCATCTGTGGACCTGCGTCACCTGTATCCTCCATGAAATCTTTTGTCTCCTCGCTGCCATATCTGTAACCTAAAATCGCTCTCCGGATATTGTTTTTTGCTTCGCCGAAGAACTCTGGTTTCCGTGGTCGGAAATCGCCCTCTTCTTTTAAGAAATATTTTTTTATTTAGTGTTTGTTATAATGAAGATGATGAAAAAAAACAACTTTTATAACAATAATTTTTTTGCCTCTAACAATTATTTTATATAATTAATCTGAAGTTTGCTTTTTTTCTTAAAGAAAAAAATGAAAACTTGCTTAATTTTACTGGCAAAAACATCTTGTTCATACAAAAAAAAAATACAAAAAAACATCCAAATTCCATTTATTTATATTTTTGCAGAACCCGAAGAGCTCACTCTTGCTCTCTCTTCACCTACGCAAGTAAAACTCCCAAGACTAGTTCCCCCAATCTCTGTGCGTCTCTCTCTGCGGACCTTACTTCTTCCTGAATCCAGATCCAGGTTTCTCTTCTCCTCATTCTTGTTCTCTTCATTAACTTGAACTGGGTTTCTGCTTCTGCTACTTGTCTTGGTTTGGTTGCTCGGAAAGTCAGAACACAACAATATACGTATAAAAAGAAGAGGAAAAGCTATGTACTTGAAAATATCTGCTTCAGGGTCTGTCCAATATGCCGAAATTAGGGTTTATGGTGATTTATGCTAATATGCCTGCTTTCAAATGCTTTCAAATCATTCCCCCACACTCCTTTTTGGGGTTTCCTAATTAATCACTAAATCAAAGAATCACTTCTCATTTTGTAACTTTGTTAGACATTTAACTGTAATTTAGTGAGTTTATGGAAAAGCTTCGATTTTTAATTTACTTTAAACTTCCCATTTTAGTGCTTCACTCATTCTTACTATAATAGATTATGTTACAATATTAGTCAAGTTACTTATTGGCCTTTTTGTTTTGGTTCCATTGGAGTTTGAACATTTTACTCATTGTATATTGTAGTTTCTCTGGAACATTTGGGTTCTTGAGGGTCACAAAATGGAAGAGATACAGTCTCAATCAGATCTTTACCGTTCATCTTCATCTTCTGCAAGTAGTCCTACAAGTAGAGTCCCATCTAGTCACTTTTTCTATGTAAGAAAACCCGGTTCTCTTCGACAACCTATATCCTTTGAGGACTCTCCTGAGTGGGAAGACACAACAGATGTTGATGGAAGAATGGAAGACGAAGCTGGTGGTGGTGATTCTATTAACGATGCTTCTGCAACTCCAATTTCTCCTTCTCTATCGAAAATCAATAGCGGATCAATGGCTTCTCCTCCTGTGCCTGAAGGAGGAGCGGCTGTTGCTAGGAAAATTGTGGGTGCTTCTATTGCATGGAAAGATTTGACTGTTACTATGAAAGGGAAGAGAAAATATTCTGATAAGGTGATAAAGAGTTCGAACGGTTATGCCTTTCCTGGGACTATGACAGTAATTATGGGTCCTGCAAAATCTGGGAAGTCTACTTTATTGAGAGCACTTGCTGGTAATGCCATAAATATTTGCCAGTTTATTGATTGTTAGTTAGTTAAGAGTTCATTTTTGTTTTGTATTTTCATCTTTTGCCTAATCTCGCGGTTTATAGGAAGATTGCCTCCTTCAGCAAGAATTTACGGAGAGGTGTTTGTGAATGGGTCAAAATCACATATGCCTTATGGTTCCTATGTGAGTCACTATTGTCTATAGCTATCTTGAACTCTTTTTGTCCAGTTTGTTAATGTTTTGGATATCTTCTCTTCTTGTTCATTCTTTTTTACTATGCAGGGATTTGTTGAGAGGGAAACGGAACTGATTGGATCGCTTACAGTTCGTGAATTCCTGTACTATTCAGCACTTCTTCAGCTTCCGGGGTTCCTCTCTCAGAAAAGGAGTGTGGTGGAAGATGCAATCCAGGCAATGTCTCTGAGGGATTATGCAAACAAATTGATTGGTGGTCACTGTTACATGAAGGGTCTACGTAGCGGTGAAAGAAGACGTGTCTCTATTGCCCGTGAACTTGTTATGCGACCACATATCTTATTCATTGATGAGCCTCTTTATCATCTTGACAGGTATTTGACCATATCTAGACTGATATTATTAGCTCTCCTCTACAACAAGGTGGAATCTTGCATTCTAAAATTGGCACTTTTGCTCTCTTAATAGTGTTTCGGCATTACTTATGATGGTGACACTAAAAAAGCTTGCCAGTATGGGATGTACACTTGTATTCACGATTCATCAAAGCAGTACCGAAGTGTTTGGTTTGTTTGATAGAATCTGCCTTCTATCTAATGGAAACACGCTCTTCTTTGGGGAGACACTGGCTTGCTTACAGGTTAATATAAAATGTTTTGAACGTGAAATATTTCTGATACCAAGGCCAAAAGATCACTCTGTAACATGTGTTCTTGTTATGTGTCTCCTTGAAGCACTTTTCAAATGCTGGATTTCCATGCCCAATAATGCAAAGTCCATCAGATCATTTTTTGCGGGCTATAAACACAGATTTTGATAGAATTATTGCAATGTGCAAAAACTGGCAGGTACATACCATCGTACAGCTCAAGTTCATATGATTAGGTTTCTTGTAAAATTAATGATCTGATATGAAATTTTTTTTAAAAAACAGGACGATAATGGGGACTTTTCAGCAGTAAATATGGATACTGCTGTTGCTATTCGCACTCTTGAGGCGACATATAAGTCATCTGCAGATGGTGATTCTGTAGAGACCACGATATTGAAACTTACCGAAAGGGTAACAATTTGTCTATTAATTATTTTTGGATCTTAACCTCATAAATATAAAAATACATCTAAGTTTCTTTTTATGGCCTATATCATCTTATTTCTGCAGGAGGGCACACAGCTGAAATCCAAGGAAAAAGCAGGTGCTGCTATGCGTGTTGCAGTGCTCACATGGAGATCGCTCTTAGTTATGTCAAGGGAATGGAAATACTATTGGCTTCGACTTATTCTCTATATGATTCTTACTCTTTGTATTAGCATATTATATTCTGGCTTGGGTCACTCTTTGTCTTCTGTTGCTGTAAGTCTTCTAAACCTTTTCTCAACATGTCACATATGAGTTCTAAGACTTGGAAATTTATTGTTCAATGTAAATATGTCTTACAGACAAGAGTAGCTGCTGTTTTTGTTTTTGTCTCATTTGCCTCACTCTTGGGAATTGCTGGGATACCTTCACTTTTGAAAGAAATTAAGGTAACCAGTTCTTCATGATTTATCTAATCTTTGATCACATCGTGTGTTGATCTGAAGTTTATGTTTTTTTTCTTGTAATAGATATATAGAAGTGAAGCATCAAACCAGCATTCGGGTGCTTTTGTCTTCCTACTAGGGCAGTTTCTGGGAAGTATACCATTCCTTTTTCTCATGTCCATTTCCTCAAGTCTCGTCTTCTACTTCATGATCGGATTACGAGATGATTTCAGCTTGTTGATGTACTTTGTGCTTAACTTCTTCGTCTGCCTATTGGTGAACGAAGGACTGATTCTCTCCATTACTTGCATTTGGCGAGATGTTTACTGGAGTACTTTGACTGTCATCTCTGTAAACGTGAGTTTTATCTTTCGAATCTACTTATATGAAGTCATGTTTTCTAGTGTTCTTATGGTTCTATCTAGGATTTGAGATGGATTGAATATTGTTTGGTACACTTTATACTAGTTTACTTAGTTCAAAAATTAAGGAAATTCAATGCAACAGAGTGCCCGGTATAATTCTATAGTAAAAACTAGAATGGTAATCTTGACCTAAGCCAAAGAAAGTTAAAGTTAGGATAGTTTATATGCGTTTATCAGACTTGAATATGTTGCTTACAAACGAGAATGTAGTACGCACTTTGCTTACAAATGAGAATTAGTACCCACTAGGTGATTAGTTAAGGAGATTACTGCATTTGGGATTTGATCTTTTAATCTTCCTTTGCATCATTGCAGGTAATCATGATGCTCTCTGCAGGTCACTTCAGAATCCGTAACGCCTTACCAAAACCTGTTTGGACTTACCCGTTCGCTTACATCTCATTCCACACTTATTGCATTGAGGTTACATATTCAACACTCAACAAAAAAAGAATACCAATCTTTGCTTCTTCTACAGAAAACTCAAAGAACATTCTTGTTTGATTAAATGGTTGCAGGGTCTTTTGGAGAACGAGTACCTTGGAGAAGTGTTTGCAGTTGGAGAAGTGAGAAGTATATCAGGTTACGAAGCGATCCGAGGAATTTACCAGATATCTCCAGACAAAAACTCAAAATGGAGGAAAATGCTTGTATTGTTGGCTATGGCTTTATGTTACCGTTTTCTTGTTTATGTTTTATTGCGTTTTTACCTAACCCAGAAAGTCTGTGCTCGTTTACTGCATTGTCATAGAAAGATAAACAGTTATAGGTAAATGAGTGAATATTTATAGATGATATTACTTTGTCTCTTTGTAATTTTGGTAATTTATAATATAAACAGTTTAATTTTTGATTTTTACTTCTAAAAAATTTCGGTAGGTAGCACTATTTTTTCCGTTAGTTATTTTGATACATCTCAAGATTTTCTTTTTGTCATCAAACAAAAGAAATTCTCTCGCATCTATTTCATATTTTTTTAAAAATATTCAAAATAAAAAAAAAAGGCTAACAAAAGTGGCCTTGCAAATCATCCAAAGCAAGCAAAGATAAATCAGAAGATAAAGAATAAGTATACAGTTGAACCTCTATTAATTAATAATCGATAAATTAATAATTTCTATAAATTAATAAAATTCTCTGGCTCTAAGTTGAATGAGTGTAAAATTTTATCAAATTTAATAAATTAATAAGATAATAATTATTTTGAAACTCCTATTTAAAAATATAGTCTTAATAATATCTTAAGTTAATAATTATAAATATTAGACCTACATAATTATTCTTAAGATAATTTAGTAAAATATGATTATAGTTTTGTTAGTCTTTTTTGAAGTTAGGATCTGGTTGGAGTTCATCTCTAATTTTCCTTATTGCTTCTAAAACTTTTGATTGAGTCTTTTCGATCTGTATCCAAAATTTTTGAAAAGTTCTAGACGCGATGATTACTATATGACGTGTAACTGGTTCCAAAACTTCATCATCTTCTTCGACTTCTTCATCATCATTAATTACAGAAGCCAAAATTTCTTATAAAGTATGAATTTTTTGAACATGTATCATTTTCACCCGGATAGTCAAGTAAACTATTGAGATCCATTTTATTTTGATAACCAAGATTATTAATCAAACCTTCTAGTTCATCAATAACATTATCACAAGCTAATTCATCTTCTGAAATTCCTGATAAAACTTCCTTTGAACGAATTCTGCAATGTCGAAAACAATTTGCTATTGTCTCTTGACGAACATAATGTTGTATAAATATGTAAACATTCAAATAAATGAAAGTTTAAACAAAATTTCTTAATAATGTGTGCCATTAAAAAACATTCGTATTTTAGATTTCCGAATATTTATATTTTTTTTTACAGACTTTTCTATAAATTAATAATTTGTCTAGTGTCTCACATATCACATTCATTTCTTGAACAGAGGCTTCAACAAAGAGAATCAAATCATATGCAAAACATATATGAGAGATACAAGACCCTCCACGAGATAATCAGATCAGTTTCCATTTCTTTAAGGGCATCCACATCAAGAGTTTTTAGGAAATGGGGTTCTTAGGGAAAAAAAAATTGAAAAAACGTGGAGCCAATCAGGGTCCGCCACGTGGCAGAAAATGTGGTCGCTGCAGCAGTACCACCGCGGGTGATTCCGGTTCCGGTGAAAAAGGTGGTCAAGGAGACATACTCTGCGGTTACTCCATCATACCTAATAATGATGGATCACATGCAGAAATTAGGCACCAAGTTCTTTTCAGGAGGTGCCAAGCCTATCGAGGCAGACGAGTGGCGAAGTAGTTTGGAAAGGAATTTCAACTCTATCCGGTGTCCGGAAGAGTTTAAGAGGGATATCGCGGTCCATTACCTAGAAGGGGACGCACACAATTGGTGGCAAGGCGTTTCGGGAAGAATGGACAACTCGAATTGCAGCTGGGAAACGTTCGGTAAGGAGTTTAGTGCAAAATACTTTCCACCGGAAGTGTTTGATCGGCTTGAGGGAGCCTTTCTGGATCTTTACCAAGGATCCATGTCCGTGAGGGAATATGAGACCAAGTTCAACAATCTGAGGCGATATGCGGGTCGCGAGTTGGACGATGAGAAGGTCCAGGTTCGTCGCATCATGCGCGGACTGCGAATTGAGCTCTGGAACGTTTGCCAAGTCTGGAACTACAATTCTGTTGCCGAGCTGGTAGAGAAGGCAGCACAGTTGGAAAGTGGGCTGGAAGAAGCCAAGGTGGCTGGGGAAAGGAAGCGGGTACAGACTGTACCGCAAGTGCATGCTTCCGATGTGGTAGCACAGAGCATAGGATTCGGGACTGCCCGAAAGAGGGCCCAAGGGGAAAGGAAGTCCGAACTAGTGATGCAAGGGTGTTCTACAACTGCGGGGAAGTTGGGCACATCAGATTGCAGTGTCTGAAGTTGGAGCAGTCTTTAGGGAAACGGGCAAGTGAAGCACTGCCACCTCCGCCAAAGAGGCAAGCATTGGTGCCGAGGGCTTATTCGATGGTTGCGGATCCAGCGGATCAGAACACTGCGCGCCCAATAACTGGTGAGTCTTCTCACTCTTTACCTTAGCATTTTCTTGGTGAACTTGCTTGCTTGTTGCATATGATAGGGTCCTTAGCAGTATAGACAATGTGTAGGAACTGTGAAAATGGGTGGTGTGGTAACCCATGTACTGTTTGATTCGGGGGCGACACACTGTTTTGTGCACCCAAGAATGATAGGTACTGAAGGATTCCAGAAGGAACCCAGGGAAGGTAAAGGGCTAGTCCGAGCCGCTGGTGGGCAAGTGATGGACATTTTGGGTAGTGTCCGGAACGTCCCAATGTGCATAGAGGGAGTAAGCATGCCAGTTGATCTGGTGATCTGCCAAGTGAAGTCTTATGACGTGATCTTGGGAATGGATTGGCTCAGAAGGAACAAGGCACACTTAGACTGCCATCGCGATTGAGTGAAGTTTGAAAATGGTAGGAATCAGCTCGTGTTTCAAGGAATCCGACCCACCTCAGGGAACTTGATCATTTCGACTATCCAAGCAGAACGGATGGTCGAACAAGGATGTGAAGTGTACCTAGCTACGATCACAACTGCCGAGACAGAAACGGACACAGAACTTAAGGACATTCTGGTGGTGAATGAGTTCGAGGATGTGTTCGCGGCAGTTAAGGGTTTACCACCATCTCGATCTGATCCTTTCACGATCGAGTTAGAACCCGGGACGGCCCTAATCTCTAAGGCACCTTATCGGATGGCGCCGGCAGCCGAGTTAAAGAGGCAGCTTAGTGAATTGACGGACAAGGGATTCATTCGCCCAAGTAGTTCGCCTTGGGACGCACCAGTGCTCTTCGTCAAGAAAAAGGATGGCACGTTCAGGCTGTGCATAGATTATCGTGGGCTGAACCGAGTGACGGTAAAGAACAGGTACCCTCTTCCACGGATAGACGAGTTGTTGGACCAACTCAGAGGTGCTACCTGGTTCTCAAAGATTGATTTGGCTTCGGGTTACCATCAGATCCCAATCGCGGAGCCTGACGTTCGGAAAACAGCCTTCCGAACAAGGTACGGACACTTTGAGTTCGTGGTCATGCCCTTCGGGCTGACCACGAACCAGCAGCTTTCATGAAATTGATGAACGATGTGTTCCGAGAATTCTTGGATGAATTCGTGATCATCTTCATAGATGACATTCTGGTGTACTCTAAGTCGCCGGAAGGGCATCAAGGTCACTTAAGGACGGTTTTGGGGAAGCTAAGGGAACACAAGCTGTTCAGAAAGCTAAGTAAGTGCAGCTTTTGGCAAAGGGAAATTGGGTTCTTGGGTCATGTGGTCTCGGATAAGGGAGTGTCCGTGGACCCGGAAAATATCAAGGCAATTTCAGAATGGCCTAGACCCTTGAACGCATCCGAGGTAAGGAGTTTCCTTGGACTAGCTGGGTATTACCGACGTTTTGTTAATGGCTTTGCGAGCATGGCGCAGCCTATGACCCAGCTTACTGGAAAGGATGTCCCTTTCAGTTGGACTAAGGAATGCGAAGAGAGTTTCTCAAGGCTTAAGGACATGCTAACGAGTACTCCAGTTCTGGCCTTTCCAGAATCAAGTGAGCCTTATGTGGTGTATACGGACATGTCACGAATGAGCTTGGGTTGCGTACTGATGCAGCATGGGAAGGTGATTGCTTATGCATCACGACAGTTAAGGAAGCTTGAAGTGAATTACCCCACTCATGACTTGGAACTGGCTGCAGTGGTTTTCGCCTTGAAGATATGGTGATCCTACATTTATGGTGGGAAGGTCCAAGTGTTCACGGATCATAAGAGTTTGAAGTACATCTTCACTCAACCGGACCTGAACCTAAGGCAAAGACGATGGATATAACTGATCACGGACCTGGACATAGAATACCATCCGGGTAAGGAAAATTTAGTTGCTGATGCACTAAGTAGGAAAATGGTGGACGTGGACTCAGAAAAAGAGATGGAATGACTGATTAGCATGGTCGGGACGTTGAGTCTAGCAGCCTTAACGGTTGAAGAGGAATCTTTGGGCTTAGGTGTAGCGGACCAAGCGGATTTGCTAAGTCGGGTACGGATTGCGCAGGAAAAGGATGAAAACCTGAACAAGGTAGCAAAGAACGATAATACTGAGTACCAGATTTCGAATAATGGGACGATTCTGGTTCATGGCCGAGTGTGTGTTCCAAACGACCGATGATTGCGGGAAGAAATCCTTAAGGAGGCACATCAGTCTAAGTTGGCTATCCATCCTGGATCAACCAAGATGTACCGAGATCAAAAAAGGTACTATCATTGGACAAGAATGAAGCGGGACGTGGCTAAGTGGGTTTCATAATGCCCTACTTGCCAATTGGTGAAGGTAGAACACCAAGTTCCTAGTGGGTTGTTGCAAAGCTTACCGATCCCGGAATGGAAATGGGACATGATCACATTGGACTTTATAACGGGACTGCCCATTTTTGATAAAAGGGATGCGATATGGGTAATAGTGGATCAACTAACCAAGTCGGCTCACTTCATTGCGGTCAATAGGACAGATCGAGCTGAAAAGTTGGCCAAAATCTATGTAAGGAAGATTGTTCGGTTGCATGGTGCACCAGCAAGCATAGTGTCAGATCGGGATGCCAAGTTCTGTTCAGCGTTTTGGAAAGCGCTTCAGGCTAGGTTGGGGACTAGGGTCCATACGAGTACGGCTTACCATCCGCACACAGATGGTCAGTCAGAACGTACTATCCAAACACTTGAGGACTTGTTGTGGGCAAGTGTTTTGGATTGGGGAGGTAAGTGGGATGAGCACTTACCTTTGGCCGAATTTGCGTATAACAACAGTTATCACGCAAGTATTGGGATGTCTCCGTATGAGGCACTGTACGGACGACCGTGTCGAACCCGTTTGTGTTGGACTCAAGTGGGGAAGCGAAGCATATATGGGCGGGATTTCATAGAGGACACAACAGAAAAGTTGAGAATGGTCAAGCTCAACATGAAACAAGCTCATGATAGGCAAAAGAGCTATGCGGACAAGAGAAGAAAGGAACTTGAGTTCGCAGTCAGTGACTTGGTCTACCTTAAGATGGTCACATATAAGGGTAAGGAGCGTTCGACCCGATCAGCTAAGTTAACACCAAGGTGTATGGGGCCTTATGAGATTCTGGAAAGGATTGGGAAGGTAGCCTACAAGTTAGCACTGCCCGTGGAACTGGATGCGTTTCACAACGTTTTCCATGTTTCGATGCTAAAGAAGTGCTTAGGCAATGGAGAATGAGTCGTGGTTGAACCTCCAAGGAACCTAAGGGAAAATATGACGGTTGAAGGAGTTCCAGTCCGGATCCTGGATAAGAAGGTCAAGGCAGACCGAAGGAAGAAAACCAGAATGGTCCAAGTCGAATGGGATTGCGATGGGGAAATTGAGGTCACGTGGGAACCGGAAGTCAGAATGAAGGAAAATTTTCCTAAGTTATTTGAGAAACAAAAGGCTGGACCATCCCAAGTCTAGATTCGAGGACAAATCCTTTGAAGTGGGGGAGACTTGTAACACCCGCGTTCCGCGGACCCTTCGGGTGATTTGGGATGGGTTCGAGGGACAAAGGATGTTGTGTGAGAAAGTAAGGAAAAATCTGGGGTTTTGATCGAACAAGGCCAAGTGCCATTCAGACGAGGCCAAGTGCCATTCAGACAAGGCAATGTGTCATTCGGACAAGGCCAAGTGCCATTCAGACAAGGCAATGTGTCATTCGGACAAGACCAAGTGAAATTTGGACTAGGCCGCATGAATCGGACAAGGTCGCGAGAATTTTGGACCAGGCTGCGTGATGTTCGGACAAGGTCGCGTGAAATTCGGACCAGGCCGCGGGAAATTCAAACAAGTCCATGAAATTCGGACAAGGGAGTGACAGTGTCCGAACGGGTAGTGTGTTCAGACAGGAAGTGAAATATTCGGACAGGAAGTGAAGTGTTCGGACAGGGAAGTTGAGTGTCCTAACTGAAGGGAGTGATAGTGGGAAGTGGTTGGGCCGTCCATGGGTCGGTACGGGACATATGTGTCCAGCGGATTGCACTTGATCCAATTCAGGTGGGCTCGAATTTGGCCCACCTTTGGGCGAATTAGGGTTAGGGTTTTCACCCAAAACCCTATAAATACGGATCAAAACTACCGCAGCCCAAAAATCATCACGAAAATCTCTAAGGAAATCTCTCTCTTT
>JAKUCM010007129.1:0-16208 GCA_023374145.1 Lepidium sativum | reverse complement strand
TCCAAACATAATCATGAATATTTTCATTTCTCTCCTAGATGACGTGGCAACCAAGTTCTTTATTCTTCAGATGTAGTAATCTGCTGAGAAGGGAATTTCCGTTGTCGAGATTATGCCTTCGTCTGAAATATCGCCGAGTCAAAGAAACGACTTCTTACTTCTTTGCCGTGTTAGTGACTTTTCCTAAAAAATTGTTAATTCTTATTCGTCAACCGAATTTGGATCTCCACCTCCAACAATTTAGCAGTGTTTTCATTGATCTACTAATATTAAAATGGCATTACATGATGCATCACAAAATTGTAGTTATCTATGAACATTATGAATCACGTCAAATGACATATGAAGTTTAATTATGTTCATTAAAGTTATAAATATGCTCAAATAGAAATTTCACTATAACGTGTGTTTTGGTGGTCTTTTGTTTTGTTAATTAACTTTATGAATAATTAACTATATATGTTGAGCTAATTTAAAACTGAAACTAAGTTAACATCAATTTTTTAATTGATGTTAAAATAGTAATTAGATACATATTTTTTCTACTCATGTAAATTTATATTTTTACGTCTATGTTTTATAAGTGATGTAAACTAACATTAAATTGTATCAATTTATTTAAATGATGCAAAAGATACAATAATCATTTTATTTGTTCTAAATAAATGAGATACAATATGTCATTTGTAAATCAATAATTGTATATATATAGTCATTTATTTAAATGATATAATACAAGTAATGCTATACGCATGTTTTTCTACTGTTTATTATTTTTAGATGATTTATCAAGCCATATAACAACTATCTTTTTCGTCAACTTAACTCATATTCGAAGAAATTAGGACCAATGTAAAGGTAAATCATCTACAAAAATCTGATTGTCGGGTTGGTAAGAGGCCGGAAAATTGTCTCATAACTCATAGTCCTCCTCACTGGTTTGCTAACAATGCTCTTCTAATTTTCCTGTAAGTTTAAGCAAATGTCAATATTATATACTTTTTACTAATGATTTTTCTAGAAAGGTTTGGGTTTCATTTCTCAAGACCAAGGGTGAAGCATTCAAAAGCTTTGTTAATTGGAAGAATATGGTTGGAATCTAATCAGGTTACAAACAAAGTAAGAGCAATGTTAAGTGAAAGTGGTCTCAGCTGCAATACATGTCATCAATATATTCCCATCCTCACGGATTAATTTTGAAGTTCCAAGGGAAAGGTGGAGTTTAGTCATGTCATCTCTTGAAGGGCTAAAGAGATTTGGGTGTATAGTTTATGTACATTCCACAAAAGGGAAACTAGAATTGAGAGTTAAAAGAGGAGTCTTTAAAATATATCCAAGTGGTGTAAAAGGGTTCAACTGACAATTTAGTCATGCGGTCTTGAGCCATAATGGCCTTCTCGGGTTCTTCGGTTTCTAGCCGATTCTTTAAGTTTTCGAATTCTTCAAAGTAGTATTCACGAACCTATTTCCTTGTACCAACTTACGAAAGCTTTTATGTAAGTGTATATGGAAATATGGAGGCACATACCTTCTCTTTAGATTAAATTTCATCTCGTTCCAAGTGGCGACTTGGTTATAGTGGTGACGTCTTCGTTTAGCTAGGTAGCGATCCCACAAGGACAAGGCGTTGTCCGTGAGTTGAGCAGCAGCAAAGATCACTCTTTTATGATCCGCATAATGGTAGCACTCAAATATGTATTCCATTATTTTCTCCCAATCGAGGTATGCTTCCGGATCGATCATACCGGCGAAGGTGGGAGCGGTAAGCTTGGGGTCGATGTTGGTGTGTACCTAATCGTCCCGCTCACGTACGCGGTTATGAGGGTCTCTCCCGTGTGATATGCACCTAGGTGGAGGGTAATCCGGATCCGGATCAAAGTCCCCCTCTCGGTAAGCATTCGAGTCATCATCCTGGGGCTGCAGGGACACTCGCGTGTTGGCGGGTCTCGGCTCCAAGCGATTCACTCGAGTGTTGATGGCTCGAAGCTGGGCTTGGATTTGGGCCAACGTTTCAGCTAGGGTGGGGGCCTCCGCTGGTGTTTCCATGTTTTAGAACAAGAAACAAGTAGTTATCCTTTTTTTGTAAAAAATGGAAAATACGAAAAGGGCAAAATAGACTTAAGGAAACGATTCATTTTTTTTTGTCTTTTTAGATTGAGAAATAAGAGCTCTAGTCGTCACAAGCAAGATATAGATTGGATCTTAAGCAAACAATGGTTAATTTACTTGAGAAACAAATCTAACAACTTATGCGAGAGTGATGACAGTTTAAAATTAAATAAAACAAAAGCAGAGATAGATCCAACCTTCTAGGAAATCTTTGGCTCTGATACCAAAATGATACGAGCTTCGAGATGCTTCTCTAAGGTTGATGGGAGTGGGTTCTTATCCAAGGGAATCGAGTGTACTTCCATGGTAAGAAAAGTCAGGGGCGCGGAAAAGGGTGGTTTGAGGAGCGATCCACAAGAAAGATGGTGGGTTTCTTGATACACTCAAGCACACTCTAGATCAAGGAGAAACCTCTCGAGATCTTGCAGTGTGTTCTAAGTCTTAGACAAACGACTAAGCTTGCTAATGACTAAGGATTTCTCTTTAAGAAAATTGTGTTCTTTATTGATATCAAAGTTGGGTGATTTGTTACATGGCTGCAAGGAGACCTTATATAGGGGTCTTATGGCCGACTCACTTAAAAAAAAGGAAAATATGGATTGCAGCCCATTAAAAAAAAAGGAAACAAGAAAAATGACAAATTTCTAACTTGGTGTTTTGGTGCCTTATTAAACAAAAATAAAAGGCCTAAAAAGCTTATGGGTCTTAAGACTATCTATCCTAAGGTGCTGGAGTTGTTGGGCTTATTCCTGCAAAAACATTTATTGTAAACACAAAACAAATCTTGTAGAACGCGATAAAGGGTCAAGTCTTGTCGATTACTTCCAGCTCGGGTCTTTTTGATTCTTTGTCCTCTTGGTCAGCTTCTAAAAGGTCTTTAAGGTATTGGTTCTCCTCTTGTCGTGCTGCTTGGTCTTGACTTGCGTTCTTGACTTTTCTCGCGCTCCTCGAAGAAGTTATGATGTCGATCTTGGAGCGTTCCGGGAAGGGAGCGTTCTTGGAGCGTTCTGGGAAGGGCGCATTCTCTTCCATGTTCAAGATGTCAGCTACAGCTTCTCCTAGTTATTCTCGTAGATTGTGTGTCCTGGCTTGGGTCATTGGCATGTCTAGTTCAACTGGCTTGATGCCCTCATCATATGGTTACATGTGCATATCATAGTAATATTCCTGTTGCAGTTGAAAATACTATTGAAGAACCTAACGTCAAAGCAAACAATTTTATGATATGCTAGATGATGCAAATTAACCTATATATGAGGGATGTACAGATGGTATATCTAAACTGTCATTGGCATTTAGGTTGATGTCTATTAAAAGTGAAGGATTCGTAAGTGAGAGAAGTATGAATTAATTTGCTAATGTGCTTAAAGAGTATTTTCCAGAAGATAATAATTCTGTTGGGAGTTATTATGAAATGCAGAAAGTAGTTGCAGGTCTTAGATTACCATCAGAAATGATTGATATTTGCATTGACAATTGCATGCTTTTTTGGAAAGAGGATGATAAGTTGTAGGAATGTCAATTTTGTATACCGAACAATTGGTGTAAGGATGTGTGTCCCATACAAACGTATGTGGTACTTGTCAATCACTGATAGATTGAAATGATTATATCAATCGGAAATGACATCTTCGGCAAAGAGATGGCATGCAAAACATATAGTAAACGATGGCGAGGTCACACACCCTTCAGATGCAAAGGCTTAAAAACATTTTCTAACGGTACACTCTGACTTTGCTAAAGAGTCTAGGAATGTTTATCTTGGCTTATGCACTGATGGACTTAGCCCATTTGGTTTGTCTGGGAGACATTATTCTCTATGGCCTGTCATATTGACGTCATACAATCTTCCACCTAATATGTGTATGCGGAGCGTAATTTGTTTATAATTATTCTAGTGTCAAGTCCTAGTCATCCTAAGTGTTACCTTTATATGTTCCTGCAACCTCTAATTCATGAACTGAAATATTTATGGTATAGAGGTATTCGCACATTCGATTACTCGTAGCAGCAGAATTTCAAGATGTTTACAGTTTTATTGTGGACAATAAGTGATTTCCCAGCGTATGGAACGTTATCTGGATGGACGACACATGGAAGGTTATCTTGTCCATATTGTATGGGTTGGTCTGATGCATTTCAACTACAACATGGTAAGAAGTCATGTTTGTTTGATTGTCATTGTCGGTTTCTCTCCATGCATCATCCACACTGGAGAAACAAGAAATTGTTCAAAAAGAACAAGGTTGTGTGTGTTCCTCCCCCAACACACATGTCAGGCATTAATATTTTGAAGCAAATTGACCATTATGAAACTCAGGAAACATGTAGACGTGGGAGAAATTGGCACACTCTAGGAAACACGCCTGACGGATATGGTGATTATCACAATTGGCACAAGAAGAGTATATTTTGGGATATCCCATATTGGAAAGATCTCTTACTACGACACAATCTTGATATAATGCACATCGTAAAAAAAAATTTTAATAACACTATGAACACGATTTTAAATGTGCAGAGAAAAAGTAAAGATAATTTCAAAACAAGATTGGACTTAGCTGAAATATGTGTAAGGCCCGAATTTCATATCATAAAGGATGGCAAACAACCGATTCCAATATTTCGGTTGTCCGGAGAAGCTAAACAGACATTGTTTAATTAGATTTCATCGGATGTAAAGTTTCCTGATTGTTACGTGTCCAAATTCTCAAGATGTATAGAGCAAGGGAAAAAATTATCCGGTATGAAGAGTCATAATTGTCATGTATTCATGCAAAGACTATTTCCTTTTGCATTAATTGAACTTTTACCGACTACTGTCCATGAATTAATTGCCGGTAAATATTTTTTTCTCATTATATTAATTATAAAAGTGGTTTAAAAATTAAATCCGGTGTCATTTCTTTTTTTGCTTAAGTTCTCGGTTAATCGAAAAGTTCAATCCGATTGACTCAAATTTGGTCGGAGAAAGATTCAATTCTTTCACGGTTGGCATCTAAAGGTTTTCTTTCTAAACAATAAGAACTTTCATGAGAATGCAAAGTCTATTGTTTTATAATGGTAGAAGAAGAAAAGTATAGTTTTCGTCACTGCTTTAGAAAAAAAAAGATTGTCCTTAACATTTTCATCAAGAAAAAATAACATTATAAAGTTCAAAAAATGTATTGGTGAAAACGTGTAAAAGTAATATATAATATATACTTTATTTAAGTAGTTTGAAGAAAATGTATTGCAAAAATCAAAGAATTGTTTATTTTGTCTACATATGAAATATGTTTTTAATCCAAAATATACTCTCAAATAATTGATTTATCCAACTCATAACCATTTTCTTTTGTTAATTGTATCATATTTTTCAACCATGAATTCTTCGAAAGATCAAAGCCTCTTAGAATTATCATATTCACAGTGATATATTTTATCCAGGGTCATGTCTACTTATATTGATCACTAGAAAGAATTTCTAACAGAGAATTTCATAGAAAACTTATCTGAAATTAACATTTCGACATCATTTATCTATGTGTTCTTGGTCATCAAAAATTTAAATCTGTCAAAACTTCATTAAAACGTTATGACAGATTTCTAGCAAAAAATCTATCAACATTTTTTTGATAAACGATCAAACATATTTTAGACATAATTATGATATTGTATATATAATGTAAGAAAATGATTGAATTACTGAGGGTAATATTTAACATGCACTATGGTATGGCTATACTTCAGCCAGTTTATAATGTTGTATATTTATAGTTTTCTGTTATTGTGATTTTTTTCTTTATTTATCTCTGTTTCAATAAAAAGCAGATCATATATGTATTTTTAATTTAAATGGAAATGTTAACGCTTATGTTCAAATCTTTTTAGTTTTTTATAGATGAACTATCAAACCATATATTGGGAAGGTCTATATAATAACAAACTATCACTTTTTATTCCCAATTTTAAATATATATACTTACTTTTATACATATATATATATATATATTATTTTGAAACACAAATTAGATAAACACTGTAAAAATTTATTGAAATAAAACTTGTCCAAAAAACAAAGTAACAATATAAGCAACTATGTTTTTCTACAGAAAAGTATACTCTTTAAGATCAGTTATTTTTATATTAATTAACCATGAATTAAATGAGATCTCGCTTGCCTCATACTCAAATTGCTAAAGTTTGGTTCATATGTGTTACATTTTTTTATTATCCACTTTAATCATTCATTAAATAAGAAAAGGAAATCAATACAGTGGTACAAAGTTTATTGGGCCGCCGGTTTATTAGTCAAGTTCTTGCAAATGTAAGCGGGGGGACTCCGCAAAATGTGCAAGTGCGCATGCCTCTTATGGATTTACCACCTACCACTAGACTAAATGCCACTTGCATCGAAAGAGAAACTACTTAAAAAATATCTCCTAATATTGTTATTCAGAAAATCTATTTTAAAATCAAATTTTAAGAATTAGAGTAGAAAACAAAAGAATTAAAAACTCTGCATATGAAAATCTTTAATGTACTTAAATATCTTTATTACTGCAGAGCAATTCATCTCCATGACCACATAAGAATTTAGAGTTAAATTATGCAAGACATCGCCAAAAAATTGTTTCAATTTCTAAGTAGACACTACAAGAGAACATTAGTTTAGGGACCATTTTTTACCACGTTTTTGGGACGTCGTAATATAGGGAGGTATTTGCAACTCCCTTACGACGTTTTGAGATTTCGTCGTAAAAGAGTTGTAAGAGTACAACGAAAATTTACGTTGTAAACAAGTCGGTATTTTACGACTCCTTAACAACGCTTTCCCATTGCTCAAAAAATTAAATATCTTTATTACTGCAGAGCAATTCATCTCCATGACCACATAAGAATTTAGAGTTAAATTATGCAAGACATCGCCAAAAAATTGTTTCAATTTCTAAGTAGACACTACAAGAGAACATTAGTTTATGGACCATTTTTTACCACGTTTTTGGGACGTCGTAATATAGGGAGGTATTTGCAACTCCCTTATGACGTTTTAATATTTCGTCGTAAAAGAGTTGTAAGAGTACAACGAAAATTTATGTTGTAAACAAGTCGGTATTTTACGACTCCTTAACAACGCTTTCCCATTGCTCAAAAAATTCGTTGTTAATTAGTCCCTAAGTTGCAACTCTTGTACGACCTCTATAATTTACATCGAATTAACATCGAATGTCAAAGTAGGTAAACACGTTTTTCTTGTTACGTAAAAGGTTTAAATAAAATTTAAGCTTGGAGTTGTAAAGGTGTTGTTAAATTAAAAATTTTGATGTTCAAACGTCTCTATTTTACAACTCATTTACGACTAAGTAGTTTACAACTATTTAAGGACGTAATTTCAAATTAGATATTTATGCTTAGGTACAAGTGTTGTAATTTACTCATAATTTGTGGGAAGTTGTAAAATCATAGTTAATTTTTTGCCTATATAAGGAGGAAGGCTCTCTTCATTAATCACAACATCAAAAAACAAAAAAAAACGTGGCCAGTAATCCTCATGCTTTATAACCTTCCTCCGGGAATGTGGACGTGAATGGGAGGAGAATATACAACAAGTTTGAGCCTTTCGTCTTAGCATCGCAAGCAGAGCAAGTTAGCTTCATTCCATATCCAAGGATCAAAGAGTCAGGCATCAATTGGTTAGCTACAGTGAAGATCACACCTCGTGGGCGAATTATAGGATGCGGAGATTTACCGTTGCAGGAAGAATCATGTTCATCGATACAAGTGCCAGAGCAAGCTACAGAGCTAGTGGTTCTTATCGATCCGGAAAACCGAGAGTACGAGGATCTCCCTGAAGAAGATGTTGACGATGAGGAACGTGATGAGTTTGCAGAAAGTGATAATCCAAGTAGTAGAAATGGTAGTAATGGTGAAGAATCTGATTGATTCTACGGTTTATAATGTAAGAACAATGTATTATGTCAATCTTTTAGCAATCAAAGTTTAATCAAACTAAGTTTTACAAATCAATCAAAAAATTATCAATCTAAGTTTTATAAATCAATCTAACATTCCACTAAAATCAATCTAGTATTTTATATGATTTATATGATGTATAAACACTTAGGAAAAATGAAATTCTTAAAAACGTCGTAAAGACGTTGGGAGCTTAAAACGTCGTAAAGACGTTGTTAGTTGCCAACGTCTTTACGACGTTTTGAGCACATGAATCTTTTGTATCCCACATTTGTAATATGGTTTATATTGTTGATAGGATTTCTATGATTTATAATATTTTATAGGATTTTATATGATTTATATGATGTATAAACACTTAGGAAAAATTAAATTCTTAAAATCGTCGTAAAGGAGTCGGGAGCCAGGAACGTCTTTACGACGTTCTTTGCTCCCGACTCCTTTACGACGTTCTATAATTTCATAAATAATATAAATTATATACATATTACATATATCGTATATCTTATAATATAAATTATATACATATTATATACATATAAATTATATATCTTATAATATAAATCGTTTACAATAATAAATTATTAGAGAACGTCGTAAAGGAGTCGGGAGTCGGGAACGTCGTAAAGATGTTGCTAGCTGCCAACGTCTTTACGACGTTTTGTTCTATACCGTTACAGGCCTTTGAATTCACCATAACGTCTCAATGAATTGTACCGTAACGGTACATTGAACCCACATTTGTCAACGTCTTTACATCGAATACGTTGTAAATTCGACTCTAATTTTACAACTCTTTTATGATGTTTTCTGAATTCCCAACTCTTTTACAACTCCACGTATTCCCTATAAATATAACACCAATTTTGCAAAATCATTCCATCATTCCCCAATCCAGAATCTCTCTCTAAGGTATCATCTCTCCTTTCTCTCTACAATTTTGTTTTTTGCAAATTTAGGATTTAGAATAATGTAGGTTGTTTAGAAATTATGTAGTAGATACGAAATTTAGACTTTAGAGTTTATATATTATTTAGTAGTATCCAATGTCTAATTTATGGAAGTTCCTTTTGTAGGTACAAATTATGGCACCCCGTAAGTATACACGCCGTGTCCATTACAGTGACATGTTGCACGGCACCGCATCCTCATCTACTTCCTCGGCTGTGCCAGAGAGGCAGTCACATCATCAGAGTCATACACCACCGCATAGTTCCCCAACACCAGAAGTGGTCGTAGATCCCCCTCCGACGAATGCTGCGGTCCATCCAGACCTTCTGGTGCCGCCATATGCACCTTATGCGCAGTATCGGGTTGAGGATATTCTCGTGGCACCAAACCGCGAGAATTTGCCGCATCTACACATTGATCGTCCTACTGGAACCTATTGGTACTTATTTTACATACTTAATTTAAACATTTATAATTAAATAACTAATAATATATATTAAAACAATTTCAGGTTCGGTATTGATAGCAAAGTGGGACGAAGCATCACGGAATGCATCAAAGCTATTTCGTGGAGGCGACTCCAAATTGGAAATCAACACCACATTACATTCGCATAACGTGGTTCAAGATTTTTGCAGTAATTTTTTTTTAACATTAATTTTTTATTCAACATACTATAATACATAATAATAAATTAATTGATTACGTTAATTACTAGCAACGTTGGAATTGGGAAGTCTCTATCAACGAGAATGTCCGACATGAATTCAACCGCAAAGCCATGAAACGGCTTATTAACACAGTCTCGGACTTGAAAACCGAGTGGGAGGTGAAGGGAGATGACGGGAAACCCACATTCATGACCAACGCTTGTTGGGATGGACTGAAGAGTTACTGGGTAGACCCTGTAGTTGTGAGGAGAGCTGCTCAGTGTTCCGCCTCCCGGAAGACGATTGGCCCCGACGGTTTGCCAGTCGCAATGCCGCACATTGCGGGCCAAATGCCTTTTGGCGGAGTGGCAATACAAATCGTAAGTACTTTTTAAAATAAATTTTTTCATTTATAATATTTATTAACATAAATTAATATTTAATTTAAAAATTTTTTATTAGGCGGAAAGAACTGGACAGATTCCTACGCTTCCAGAACTGTATGCCGCAAACCATAAGAAGAAATCTGGCATCTTCGTCGATCCACGTTGTGAGCTGCTACATAGCCAGGTTGAAGCTGCGGTTCAGGAGCGTCAAACGCAGCTTTCCCAGGAATCCACCGACGATACTCCAGTCCAATTGAGTGCTCCGGAGATCAACGCAATTTATAAGCAGGTATTAAATTAAATACTTTAATTTAAATAATATTTTTTTCCTGAGAAATCTTTTTTGTAGATCGCTCCAACTAAAAAGGGATGGATTATTGGCATAGGATCCGCCCAAGATGTCCAGAGAGTCACTTCTAACTAGATAGGCGAAAACTCACTCCGTACTCAGTTGCAGGAATCTCGTGCGGAAACTGCTTCGCTAAAGCAAACGACGAATGAGAAATTCGCAGCCATGGAATCCATGATGGATATTTTTGTCGCGGGCCATCCACATGCATCTGCGGCTTTGGAGCTTAGACGTCGCAACCTCGGGATTAGGCCTACCGAGAATGTCAAGGTCGATTTGAACGAGCGGGTAGCTGAAGATCAGGACGACCGTAGCTCTGAAATGTTCGACGAATTACTCCGTTAATTATTTTGTAATTTGTAATTAAATTTTGTAAAAATGTTTTAATTTTATATTTTAGTTTTATATTATAATTTTAATTTATTCATTTCATATTTTTATTTAAATACAAAAATTTAAATTTCACATTTTAATAAAAACAAATCACAAATTTTAGTCCCTAATTCGATGTAAAATATTCATATTTAAGTAGTTGTAAACAATTTCGTCTTTAAATAGTTGTAAAATTTTTGTCTTTAGTTAGTTGTAAAGTTTTCGACTTTAATACATTGTAACACATTTCGACTTTAAAACATTGTAAAAGATTTCGAATCTACTTAGTTGTAAACTAAACGTTGTAAGTTAGTTGTTAAGTTTACAACTAACTACCAACATTTAGTTTGCCATCGAATTTACAACCCCCACTTTATGTTACGACGTTTTTACAACGTCTAGTTTACGACGTTTTAACAACGTTAGTTTTGTGCCTTACGATGTGCAAGACACGAGGGACCACGTGGCATCCCTAATGCGTTGTAAAAGGTCTTTACAACGCTTTAGGGACAAATTTTGGAGTTGTAAAAGTTGTGTTTAGTTGTAGTGAGAGAAAAGAAAGGCTTCTCTTAATTTATTGTATTTTTTGTAAAATTATGGCCTTCCAACTCAAAACTGATTGGCAATGAGTGGATACGCCCAAGTCCCACATATACTAGAGTTAATTCCATATTCTTAAGGATGTGAGACATTCTCACACTCTTTCTCGAGACAATAGTCCGTCTAGCCATTAATCTCGACAATACAATTTTTGGTTAGATTAATCGGACCTCTTTTTGGGCCAGATCAGTTTAGATGAGACAGTGTGAATTCAGGCTCTGATACCATGTAGGATTATAGGCTTCTAATTCAAAACTAATTTACAATGAGTGGATTAGTCAAAGTCCCATATATATTGTAGTTAATTCTCTATTCTTAACAATATGGTACATTCTCACATTTCCATATTAATCTTTCCAAATTTCCTGCAAACAAAACCAGTCCATTGCAGAGAACATCTACATAACATCGGTGTTCTGTGGATACCGGAAAGACAGTTAAAGGCCAACTTAAAATATTCATATTTGATATTAAAGTATGAGAACCAGAATCTTAGTGTGTGCCCCTCTTCCGTGTTGTCTCTGGAACCACACTGATGCCTCGTCGTTATCAGCCAATTTAATGATATTTATCTTGGATTTCTTGTTTTTTTGGTCAACATCTTCGATGTCTATCCGTGTTAGAAATTATTTTGTTGAAAATTAAAACTATTCAGGGAAACATACAAAAAAAGAAAGAAAACATACCCACTATATATTTACCAATATAAATACCCTACCTACTTGGAACGTAATCGATCACGTTTATAATGCTACACCAAACATATAGATCATATTTATTTACAATATAGTATATTTTTACAATAAAAATGTATAAAGTGTATACAGATCAAATCCATTATCATAAAAAGTTCGAAGATATTTGGAGCTTGTATCTGAGAAGACGGCTAATTTTCCGTTGAACTATTTTTGTCGTGCCGGGTCATATATAAATTTTTGAAGTTGGAATTTTTCAAAACTTAGTGCAAAATATTTAAATTTTCTCAATAATTTTTTTTTTATCAAAATGACCAAACAGATTATTATTCAACCATTAATAATCCATTTTTATAACATTAGCATATAATATGATATCGTATACTCCTGAGATAAGTTTCCAGAAAAACGGCCGCTCTATGAATTCATAGACCTAGTATTTCTTCAAATTTAGTATTACTCCTAATAGTGATGTAGTATAGATCAACTGGCACTGTTGAAAGATCAAAGAAAATGACGTTGTTTCGTTTTGCTAAGTAAGGAGAAAAAGAACCAAAATTGTTTTAAAATTTTTGCAAATTTTTAAATCTGTAAAATATTAAAAATTTTGCAGATTTTTGAGTTGGTTAATAAATTTTGGATTTAATTCTAATGCTATAAATTTAAAATAATTTTGTTTTTTTCCTTACTCAAAATGAAACGGCATTGTTTTATTTTGTCTTTCAACAATGGTAGTTACCCTCTAATTTATGCAATAGGTCTTATACAAATATATTATTAACAATTAATTAACACTTCGTTTAATTAATGTATATTTTGGCACAAATGAGAAAAATCTTTAAGAGATTTTGAATTTCTTACTCTTAATTTAGAAAAAATATTAAATTTATAAGTTTATGTATAAATTGGAACGACCAAAAAAAATTCAATACAAAATTTACCTCTTTCAACTAACTTATCTCTAAAATATGTCAAATCAAATTAGACGTGTCCTATTAACAATTGTCTAGCAATCCATTTAATTAATGGGTATTTTGGTACTCCAAAAAGATTTGTGTACAATTTGACATGACCAAAAAAAAAAGTCAAAATTTTCCGTTATCTCTTTACGCTTTTCAAGTTCAAACCAGATCTTTATTTATATATATATGTATATATATATATATATATATATTATTGATAATTAACTTTAAATTTTGACTTATTTATATAGATTTTATAATTATATCATCTACCGAGAACAAGATTTAAAAATCAGTAAGCTAATTGAAAAAAAAAATTATAATATCTTTTTATCATCAATTAAAATCAGATCTAATAACTATAAATTTTTTGTTAATTTATAATAATTATTAATTTACCGATTAACTAATTGTTCATATATTATAGTTAATACTATACTTCACAGCGTAACTAATTATGCAAATTTGAATGATTATTCTATACACTACCATCTCCAAGATTAGTTTTGGCTTTAGATCGAGATTCTGATCATGTGTACAAAATAAAATAAATAAACAAAATCCTAACAAAGCTTAACAGTACCATGAACAGAAATGAACGTTATTTCTTGTTTAATAATGTACTAGAAGGTTATTGTCAAAGTTTTCGGCATGTGGTAGAGAAAGAAGTTCTTACAAGCAAACACAATTAGATAAACATATATTTTGTTTATTCACAAACACAAAGAATATATATTTAGCATAGTCGCAAACAAATACAAGATGAACAAGAAGATAACCACAACAAATGTCGCTTTTCTCCATCTCTATCTCCACTCAATTGCTTCCATGGCTTCTTCTGCTTTTACTTCCTTTATTCCTTATCTTCTTCCTTCTTCATTCTCCTACAAATCTTCCACCATGTCCACCAAGATTACCTCTTTTAGGAAACATTCATCAACTTGGAACTCTTCCTCATCGCAGCCTTAGAGATCTCTCACTCAAATATGGTCCAATCATCACCGTTTATCTTGGAAGTGTTCGTACCGTGGTTGTTCATTCTCCAGAGACAGCAGAAGAAGTTCTAAAAACTCATGATTCAGAGTGTTGTACTCGTCCTAAGTTATCTATAACAAAGGGTTTTTTCTACAATGGACTTGGTTTAGGTTTTACTCAATGGGGTGATTATTACAGAGATGTTCGTAAACTCTGTGTTCTTGAGCTTTTCTCAGTTTAAACGAGCTAACTCGTTTCGGAACTTGAGAGAGGAAGAACTGAGTCGACTTGTTGAATCACTCTCTGACTCTGCTGCTTCAGGATCTTGTGTTGATGTTAGTGCTAAGTTAATCAAGTTTGTAGCAAGTTTTACTTGTAGAATGGCGTTTGGATTGAGTTTTCTTGGAAGTGAAATCGATAACGAGAGGTTTATGGAAGTGTTTACAGAGGCTAATAGAGTAATTGGAAAGTTTGCAGCTGAGGATATTTTTCCTTTTGGTTGGATTGTTGATCGGATTACAGGTCTTGTATCTAGTCGGAGGAAGAGTTTTAAAGATCTTGATACATTTTATCAGAAAGCTATTGTTGAACATCGAGAAAAGAAGAAGAGTGAAGAAGAACGAGAGGATTTGATCGATGTCTTGCTCAAGTTGCAGAGTCAAGAGACCAAACTTGGTTCTACAAGAATTACTGATACACACATCAGAGCCATTCTAATGGTACGGATTCATATATCAAACTTAAGCTGTTCATTGAGACTTTGGTTAATTTGGTTGGTATATTGAGACTTTGGTGAATTTGGTTGGTATATAGCTCGTATTAGGATTCATGAACTTCCAATTAACTAGATCTGGTAGACAATGTCGCAACCAAACAGAGTATTTTGAAAATAAAACATTTGAAGGGAAGTTTTTTTGGTTAAGATTTCTATTACTTAAGTTCGACTCCAGAGAATCACGTAAGTCCTGCGTAATATTGTTTGAGGCTACGAAAAATAAGTGTCGAGTCGTTTTGGTATCTAATACCGTAGTTTTCATTGATTTGCTAGAGAGACTTATTAACTTGGGATATATCAAGCATAGTTTTGGTTTAATATGTTTGTATATCCATATGTTAGAGGTTGAATCTGAATATTGAAATGAAAGACCATATTACGTTTTGATGATCTATAAAAGCATTGACTTTTTTATTACAGGATTTATTCGTAGCAGGAGTAGACACATCTGCAATCACTATGGATTGGACAATGGCAGAGCTTGCAAGACATCCAAGAGTGATGAAGAAAGTACAAACAGAGATTCGTGAACACGTAGGAGACAAAGGGAAAGTGACTTACGAAGATCTTGAGGCTCTAGTGTACATGAAAATGGTGATAAAAGAGACTTGGAGATTACACGCACCAAGTCCAATTCTGATTCCAAGAGAGGCAATGACCAAATTCAAAATCAAAGGTTATGACATTTACCCTGGAACTCGGATTCATGTCAATGCATGGGCCATTGGTCGCAACCCTGATGTGTGGAAGGATCCTGATGAGTATATTCCAGAGAGATTCTTGGACAGTAATGTTGATACTAAAGGGACGAGTTTTGAGCTATTGCCGTTTGGGAGCGGACGCAGGGGTTGTCCTGCAATGTATGTGGGATTAAGTACTGTGGAATACACATTGGCTAATCTTTTGTACCATTTTGATTGGAAAGTGACAGAGGAAGTGAGTATTGAAGAAGCACCTGGTCTCACTAGCCATAGGAAGCATCCTCTTCACCTTGTTCCTGTTAATGTCATCAACCGCAAGATTTAGATTTTGTTGAAATACACAAAAACACTGCTTGCAAAGAATAAGAATCGATAAAGTTTCTCTTTTTATATTGGGTTACAAATTTTTCCCCCCTACACTTATCACTTTCTCAGGTTTAAAGCACAAACTTTTTTGGTCTTCATTTTGTGTTAGGAACTTTGTTTATTCTTTAATTTCACACACCATCTTTTACAATTTATGCATAAAACTATGCACGCAATTAAACATAAAAAAGCAATTAACCGCGGTTTAAGAGTTGCTTTAGGATAGAAACGACGTCGTTTTGGCTTCTTTTTTTTTTGCTTAATCTGTGAGCCAAAACGACTCCGTTTTCATGTTTGAAAAAAAAAATTTTAAAAACCAAAATCGAATTTCGCATTTGGGGATTTTCTGGGTAAATTAGGGT
>JAKUCM010007128.1:0-20103 GCA_023374145.1 Lepidium sativum | reverse complement strand
GAGAGAGAGAGTTTTTGTAGTGATTTATTTTGTTGTTAGATTCGTTTGGTGGTAGATTTTAGTTTTAGTGGTACAATGGATTCATTGCGTAAAATGACGGAGTATCTTGAGAAGAGTACTATTAAAACAATTTGTGAAAAGAATCTTGTATCTTAAAACCTTATAAAACTATAGGTGTAATTTATTCATGTATTTGTTGAAATATGCGGATTATGTAGGTGTATATTCATGTTTTTTTGTAATATATATATGTATATATATATTGACAAGTTTTGTAATATATATATATATATTATGGTAGATTTGTTTAATTGGTTAATGTCTTGATGGTACATGCATTGTGTCATGGAGATAAGTGTAATGGTTCTTTTGATAGTAGATTTGTTTAATTAGTATTTTTAACGGTAAATTTGTTCATAATCTGCGATATTGATATGTTTTAGAAAATTTTGTGGTACATTTGCTTGGTGGTGAATTTAGTGGTAAATTTGTTTGTAGTTTTTGTATATACAGTCATTTGAATTTTTTACATACACATATGAGATAAATTTTAGTTTGGTTTTACAATATCATCTTTTCATTTACAAGTTTGTATGTCCTATTAATTTGTAACGATGAAGAACTATCCTCCGAGATTATACTTTCTGGAAAATCTTCATTGCAAAACGATTACAACTGCAATTTGAATGATTTTAGGAATATGAAGGATGTCGTGGGAGAAGAAGTTTTCAACGAATTATGAATACTTCCCAAGTTGGAGTAATTCTGAAGCATATATTAACTAGTTTCTGCAGGATTATACCACAAATCAACAAATCTGTCATTGACGTGTTTGCAAATATCTTTAGAGTCTAGTTAATAAATATATGATAGAATTATTAAGTTTGTAGTCCCTAACATCATTTATTGACTTTATTTAACGTGCTGATAATTATTTAGTTCAGTTTTTAACAAATTATATTAACAGTAGTTTAGCGTTTTGAAAAGATTGAAACATGTGAGTTATTTAATCTATTAACTCTTCTTTTTGGGTAGTTTAATAATTTATTAACTTTGTATGATTGAATTATATTTCAGGTAATATTTTGATTTCAATTTTTACACAAAACCTTTAAATATGTAATAAATATTTATATTATTCAACATAAACCTTCCAAAAAAAAATTACCTAAAATTTCAAAAATTTAGTAGAAATTTTTTTATAACCTTTTCAGCTTTTATTTATTAGCCAATATGCCATTTCATCTATTGATATAAGTATAAAGCAAAAAATCTAAACCCTAGTTGTACTATCTTTTTCTTTTCCCAGCGTATGCTTTTATCTATTCGGCATTTCTCCTTGTTGTTCTTCTCCGTCGCTAAAATTTTATTCATTCGTCAACAACTTCGGGTAAATTTATTTTTCTTATAGAGTTAGTTTTTCTTTTCCAATTTGTCAAATTTCAGAGTTTAAACCACTCTAGTGTTAAGACATTTTGTGATCTATAAATATCCAATTTGTGAAGATTCTGTTTGTTTTCTGACCGGAATTCTATTTTTATTTATGTTGTCTGTTATTCTCGTGATGTTATAAAGATATGTCGCCCCTACTCTTCTACGTTTGTAATCACGTTTTAATTTTAATATAATTTAGGCTTGAACAAAAAAACCTTTCTAGTGTTAAGAAATTTTGAGATCTACAAATATCTTTTACATATTCTGATAATTAGTAAAGTGGAACAGTTTAGAATTTGATGTTTTACGGTATTTTCGTCTAAGCTATATATGGTTGTCTGGAAATTTTACCATGTTACTACAACAATTTGTGTAGAAACTAATACACTTTAGCTCACTATGCATGAATGGTTATGCAATGGTTTCCAATTGGCCAACATTGTTTTTATGTATGTTAACCATTTCAATTTCTTTTTTAAGAAAATATATATTTTTAAGTCTATTTTAACCGTCACATCTATCTCCATCGATCTCGTCCCTCATGTTTTTTATTTTTTGTCCTTTTTATTTAAAATTTTAACCAAAATTTTGTAAATTATTTTAGGATCATTGAAAATCAACGTCTAAAGTATTCTCAATTAAAACATATTTAATGGTTCTTTTTAAACTTAAGTAGTTCTAAGAAAAACCAATCGAAAAAGATTTGATTTGTTATTTTAACACAAATCATTTTAAATTCTGCATTGAATACACTTTATCGTTTTGTTAATGTGTCAAGTTTCATACCACTTCGTTAATGTAAAAGTGTTTAAATACATAATTTAAGCTATTTTGGTACTATTAGATTAAATCTTCAAACTGATTTACATTGAATGACTAGAATGTGAAAAATCTCAAACTTTATATTGACTCTTCTAGAATTAGGTTTTTATCCAATCTATTTCTGCTGCATCTTAGGGTTTTCATGGAATACAAAGTCCAATTATAAAAGAGCTTAATGAAGAAGTGGCTCTTAAAGGATCCAAATTTGGGTAAAATAATGATTTTCTCTTTATATTATGCTTTCTTGTATTTTTTTTTTCTAGCATGATTATTTAATCAAATTGTCTTTATTTTTTCTAAAAGCTATATTATTGTTTGGTAGGCCTGCATGTCGTGATGCACAGCTAGAACCAGATGACTTGAAAGAGCTATTGCCTCGTCTATTTCAAGTACAATAATACTCATTTTCTTCACTATGTTTTTTTGGTCTTATAAAACATTTTCACATAATTTATAACTTGACATTTTACTTGAATATTATTTGGAATTTGTATTAGATGTTGTTCTCAGACATCGATTGTGCTGAATATGTAAGTCGCTTTTGGTTGCAAAGGTTTCTTTTCCATTGATATAATATGTTCTTTTCACCTTTTTCACGATTTGTCATCAAATATATAAAGTATTAAAAGTCTTCACTGTTTTTTTTCTCTTATCTTTTAAGCAAACTATGGTGATTCTGATCAGAATGTAGAACCTAGCCCAACTACAAACAGTTGGAGTAATTCCTTTGGTGAACCAGTACTCCAACAGAGATATATTGGCCTACATGTTTTCAGTGGTGTCCCGACACAGGACTGGAAAGGCCTAATTCAACTTGTTTTGCAAGACATGTGCAACAAAACCAACTATCAACAAAGACATTCTCAGCAAGTGATTTTGCAGGAGAATGAATCTCAACCAGGAAGCAGTCAGGTACAATTGTTTGTTCTTGTTACTTCATTCATTGTCATAAGTTTTTCCTCTTCATTTTTTGATACTCCAACATGATTTCATATCTAGACATTACAGATCAAATGGTTACAGATCCGTCCCACCGCATAAACCATGTAGGCAAAACCTTAGGGATCAAATAATTTATTTTAGTAGGGTTTAGGGCTCAAAGATTTTTTCCTTTAGAGTAAGGTTTATGGCCTAATTTTTTTTTCCTTTAATCTTGTTTAAGGCCTCCGTTATCATTGGACCTGTGTGTTATACAATACAAATATTTGAATTTTATAGAATCTTCTTCTTAATGACTTTTCTTTGGTTACACGCAGGAATGTGGTTCATTTAAATGGGATTTGAGAACCTGCAGTGGAAAAGCTATAGAGATTCTGTGTCATGTATTTGGAGATGAAATCCTTCCAATTTTCATGCCCCTTCTCGAGGTAAATCTTGATAATTCCACTCAATCTTTGAAACTGAAAACAATTAGCTAAACCATTTTCTTCCAAGCTATAGGCAAAACTATCAAGTTCATGTGATGAGGATTGGAAAGAAAGAGAAACTGCTATTTCTGTTCTTGGAGTCCTTTCTGGAAGCTGCATTCATGTTTTGTACCCTCAAATGTCCAAGGCAAGTTTATTTGTGTTAGATATATATCCTAAATTGGAAATTGAATTTTTTAATCTAATATATATGATATATGCATGGGTCAATACACTTATTACCAAATGGTTTCTTGTGTCAGTGAAACAACGTGATTTTCATTAAAACAACACACGTTTATTCACACAGTCAAAGAGAACAAGTCACTCATGTTGACTTGTTGTTTTGATTTACGTTGTGATATATTGATGAAAAATTACGAAAATTATGTTTTTCACTTTGTTACGGCACTATTAACAGAGAGAGATTTAATCAACGGAACCATACTTGCAGAGTTTTAGTTTTATTAAAATACACCTTTTTTATATAGTAACATCAATTCATATATATGATTAGGGTTTATCACAAAGAATAATTATTGGATCATTATTATGCTAATGATCACTTACCCAAAATCAAGTTTAATATCTAATATTGTCTCATTCAGTTATTAAATCATCATTAATATCTTAGTGCCTTAGTTTTGCAGATTGTAGCAATTGTTCTTCGTCTTTTAAGTGATAAGTTTCCCATCATAAGAAGAAAAGCATGCTGGACATTTTTTCCATATAGCAAGTATCTTGTCCAGGTATGAATTTAGACATAATCAATCGAGTTTCAAACTGGTTCAAACATGTATAGATGATTTGCTGCTTTGATTATTTCTTCAAAGGAATGTTGCACTCCAAAGGGTCGTGAGCAGTTTGAGAAAGTTATAATGGGTTTTCTTCGCAACCTCTTAGACACGAACCAATGGGTCCAAGAGGCCGCCTTTAAAGTATTTGCATTTCTAGAAAAGGTACCTATTTGCTTGCAATGCTCATTATTATTTGTATATTATATGTTTCCAATGAAACTTTGGTAGTGCTTATATTACTAATTAATTGAGAAACTCTATTAAGAAACTAAAAACTTTTAGGTGGTCGGGGTTTTGCTAGTCTAGGTTGTCAGGTTTCAGATTGTTATATGCTTTTGTCTTTTCTATAAGGTTTTTTCTTCTTTTTTTTCCCGCTTTTAATCGTCCTTGAATTCTGTCCAAATTCAAAAAATAGTATTAAAAGAATCCCACATTCATATTCAAAAAAAACTTTGAGTTGGTGAATAGTTAAAAATTTGTCCAGGTTGTTTTTTCCGAAAGAATTCAAGTCTTCCTATTGCAAAAATATCATCGGCGAAGCATAAATGATTTCAGTGACAAAAACATAAATATCTAAAATTCTCCCCTTAGCATAATAATGACCCCTCGCTTGGGCATAATACCAAAACCCAAAACCCCATCCGAACCCGACTAAGATACCCAAACCCAAACCAAACCAAAATTTATAAAATATACAACTAGTTTTATATTATGAGATTACGGATACCCGAAACCCAAACGAATATCCAGAATACCCAAACTATATAATATAATTACATAAATATTTATATATACTTATAGTTACACAAATATTTAAAATTATAATTACAAATCTAAATAAACTAATCAATTTATAATCAATATATAAACTAAAATATTAATATTATAATAAGTTATGATTTTTAATGTTCTGATTTTTGATGAAGAAATTAATTAAAAATTTTAGATACCCGAACCCAGACAAAATTTAATAATTGAATCCGACCCGAACCCGACCCGAACCCAAAATTGAATACTCGAACCCGATAAGAACCCGTGAAAATATCCAAACGGAAGCTATATAGGCAACCTGA
Organism: Lepidium sativum; assembly: GCA_023374145.1. NCBI lineage: Eukaryota > Viridiplantae > Streptophyta > Magnoliopsida > Brassicales > Brassicaceae > Lepidium > Lepidium sativum. The sequence continues at coordinate 14,571 of JAKUCM010007128.1, read as the reverse complement.
AATACCGGAAATCCAAAATATCCGGCCCGATCAGATTCGGGTATCCGGATGCCTAGCCCTACCCCTCGCCAGTTCAAAAGCATGATCTCATCCTTATAGGAAGGATCACTAACCCGAAGGCTCAGAGAATCTGATCTATGATTCCTTTCATCTCAGAATACCTGAAGACTATTTCAATATCGATTGGGTCAGAATACCTGAAGACCATTTTATATTTTAACCAAAAAAAAAAACGTTTTGGGCCTTGGTCCGTGATGATCGCACTGTCAGCCCGCCCTCGTAAGCCGGCCCTGTTTACTATTGATAAGTTGTTTTGTACAATAACATGAGTAAGTCAATTTTCAGAACCAGATATATATCCTCATAGAATTGCTCTTATGCAGGTTTTACAAAACAAGCTTATGAGTTTTCTTGTCAAGCGTTGCTCGGATGAAGCTGGTTGATGTCAAAAAATTTGGTTTCTATCTTGTGGGTAATCTTATAAGAGTAAGTTGCGAAATTAATTTTTTCCTTAAAATATATATAGTTAATGTTTTTTCCTTAAAATATATAGTTAATGTTCCCATGAACATGCGAATCACTCTGTAGAAACATTTGGAGTCTCTAAGTAAATGTGACATATCACAAACCTGGTCAAATTAGTGGTCTGGCCCAGAAACTAGAAATGTGGATGAAGGACAACGTGGTAGAAAATTATTTTCGATAAATTATAGGTTTATAACTCAAAACTAATTAATTGGCAATAAGTTTATTAAATATTAGATCATATATATAATTATATATTAGATTAGAATAATCTCAATTTATGGTGCGGGATATCAGTCATATTTTAACAGATGCCTCAAACGCATCATCATGCATGCCCAATTAGGTCTAACCATGAACTATGATATTATGATAAATTATGAACTTTTAACTTGAAACCATTTGATAATTAGTGAATTAATTCTTATATCATATATATTAGATTATAATGATCTCAGCTAAGTTGGAGTGTGAATTATATCAGATTAATATCATACATATTAATCTGAGATCCTAAGTCATTGTGTACTACTGGAGCTGTTTGCAACATGATCTGTTTATGTCTTACAAAAATTGTGTTTCTTTATATTTTTCAGGCTTCAGAAGTAGGATTTACTCAGTATGTTTTTCAGAGGTGCATAGATATCATACAAATGGTTAAGGTTCCATTGAGAATTCTTAAATCTCCTTAGAAATAGTTCTTCATGTTTTAGCCACTTTTTTCTAAAAATAGTCTTCAACTAAAGGATGTTTGTGTATATTTGTTGTTCTTTTCATTTACTTTCTGCACTTACGGAAAAACTTGGTAGTGGGATAGAGTCTCTGGTACATCCTTTTCTCCAATGTCTTTTAGCTTATTCGGTTAAAGTTATCTTACAAATATGATCAAGTCAATTGTCTCATGCAGGTTTCACAAAGTAGTCTGAGGGTTGTACTTCAAAATTATTGTACAGATGTGATATACCTCATTTATACCGACTTCTAAATTGTTTCACGATAAACATATATTGACTGAATCCTCATGTGATTGTACACATGGATCATGCTGCTCTTAAATAACTCCTTTCCAAGAATGATGCTAAGCCTAGGCTGCTCCGTTGGGTGCTGTTACTGCAAGATTTTGATATTGAGATCAAAGACAAAAGAGGCGTAGACAATGGAGTTGCAAACAACCTTTCGAGACTACGAATTGACGATTTTGTTCCCTTTGATGATAGCCTATGGGAAGAACAAGTTTATCGTATACACACAACTCATAAGGCTCGTCAGTTGCCCACTGATCATCCTCGTGTTCCAGGCACTCTATGGTTTGCAGATTATGCCAATTACCTCGCTGCAGATGTTAACTCTCCTGAGTTTCATGGGTACAGGAAGAAGAAGTTTTTAAGGGATGTCAGACGATACTACTGGGATGCCCCTTACCTATACAAATAATGCTCTAATGGCATTTTCAGAAGATGTGTTTCTGAAAATGAGATTCCCGGTATATTGAAGATGTGTTTCTGAAAATGAAGATGTACTTCATATGCAGGTCACTTCGCCACTTTCAAGACTGTCGCGAAAGTTCTTAAATCAGGTTTCTGGTGGCCCACGATGTTTCATGAGACATACTCATTTATTTCGACATGTGACTCTTGTTAGTGATAGGGTAACATAAGTAGAAGAAACGAGATGCCACAAAACTTCATTCTCGAGGTTGAGGTGTTTGATGTCTGGGGAATCGATTTTATGGGACCCTTCCCTATCTCTTTTGGGAACCAATACATACTTGTTTATGTGGATTATGTATCTAAGTGGGTTGAAGCAATAGCTAGTCCGACCAATGACGCCAAAGTGGTTGTCAAGATGTTCAAGCATATCATATTCCCTAGGTTTGGTATTCCAAGGATTGTGATCAGCGATGGTGGTTCTCATTTCATTAACCAAACGTTTGATAATTTGCTAAAGAAGTACGGGGTTCACCACAAGGTTGCTACGGCATATCACCCTCAAACAAGCGGTCAGGTTGAAGTTTCTAATCGAGAGATCAAGAGCATTCTGCAGAAAATCGTTTGTACAACAAGGAAAGATTGGTGACTAAGCAAGATGATGCCCTTTGGGCCTACAAAACCGCTTTCAAGACACCATTAGGAACAACTCCGTTCCATCTGCTGTATGGTAAATCCTGTCACCTTCCGGTCGAGCTCGAATACAAGGCTAATTGGGCTATCAAGCATCTCAACTATGACATCAAATCTGCCTCGGAAAGACGGTCACTGCAGATACATGAACTTGAAGAGATTCGACACTTAGCTTATGACAACTCGAGAATTTACAAAGAACGAACAAAGGCCGCCCATGATAAACGTATCCTTAACAAGAGTTTTGCTCCTAATGATAAAGTTATTTTGTTTAACTCTCGTTTAAAAATTTTTCCTGGAAAGCTTAGGTCAAGGTGGTCCGGTCCTTTCACCATCAAGGAAGTCAGACCGTATGAAGTTGTGGTTCCGCTCAATGAAAAGGGAGAATAATTTGTAGTAAATGGACAGCGCTTTAAACCATATTTTGGTCCCCCCGACAAAGTCAATGAAGATTTCATCTCTTTGGCTGATATAACTCCCCCATAGCATCTTTCCTAGCCAAGCTATTGACTTTAAACAAGCGCTGAGTGGGAGGCAACCCACCAATAGGTTAGTTTTTGCTTTATTTTTTGTTGGATTTAAGTCAAAATTGTCTTTTGTTTTCAGGAAATGTGGTACGAGAGCATGGCCCGATCGATCCACACGAAGGTCGATCGTGCAACAGGGGATGAGGAAAGCCGCACGATCTGCCGATCGACCAAAGCACTCAGCTCGATCAATTAGCGACCCAATTGTGTTTGCGCACGATCCTTCGATCGACCGTGACATTATGCCCGATCGATCCTCTATTTGCGCACGATCTGTTGACCGAACTTAGCTCACTCCATCCCTAGATCTCCATATATCGATCGATCTAAGGGTGCTCGATCGATTCATAACTCCATATACGTTTTCAAAATCGCAAAACAATTTTCAATTACTTCTTTTGCTTCCTTTCATTCTTCCTCTCACTACTATTCACACCGAGACGGTTTGAAGTAAGTCTGGGGGAGAATCGTTTGTTTGCTAATGAAGTTTCTCTCTTTTGTTTTCCTTTTGAGTATAACATTGTTTTAGATAAGCTTTTGTCGGTTCAAGGACTATGATTTCTGAGGAATGGTACATTTCATAAGGGTTTAAGGTACCATTTGTCTGATTTCTAATGAGCATTGTTGACTATTAGAAAACCCGGAGATTCATCAGCTGTTCGTTTTAAAACCACTTCCTCTCGATTGTTTTGAAAATCTGATATCAATCTCAAACTTAACCTGATTTAACTTTTCTGTCTAGAGGGTTGGTATACATTAGATCGGATTACCAGTCTCCGTCTGAGAACCACCCAAAAAGTTTGGTTTCTTTTTCTCAGAGTTTTGTGCACCTTAAATTTAACCAATCGAAATAAGCCTAGGGTAAAAATTTCTCAATGACGCTGCTTGTATTTAAGGTAAATTGGACGGTCTCAAGGACGCAATCATTTTCACCTTACTAACTTGCTTACTAAGAAAAACTCCAATGAAGCTACTCAGATTACACACCTTTGAAATTGCAAGAGGAAAAACTACCGATAAAAAAAATTACAATGATACCCTAGAAAAGTAGGGAGAAATCGGTTTGAAAAGAATCTGCTTGAGGAAAGGAGCCACAGTATGGTTGGTACTTAGTGTTGAGAATGAATCCATGTGTCTTTTGATCAATATTATCTGGATAAGGCCGCACTTAGACTCATAAGAGGTTGGTGTCGTGATCTAGAACTGTTGGGGTCTGATTTTGGAGTTAGAATTGACTAGTTGTTAAGTCTGGGGGAAGTATAAGGTGGTCTCTCTCTCGTAGAATGAATCAAGTGCTCTTTGCTTAGGTTATGTTGTGTTAAATTCCTATGATGAATGAGTTCTTGAGGTTGTATCTTTCTGTTAGATACTGGTGTATTTGCTTGAGGACAAGCAAAAAGCCAAGTCTGGAGGAATTGATATACCTCGTTTATACTGACTTATAGCTTACTAATTCATATGTTTTCTTTAGCTTTTGTCGTGTTTTTAGTCTTTTCAGGTACAAAACGCAAGGATACTTTGGATTCCACACTTTGAGCAAGAGTGGAGCTTGACTTTGGATTCTTCCACTATTAGCTGAACGATTGATCGATCAACACCTAGATCAATCGATCACTACTTTAGATAGGGAAAACTGCGCTCGATCCATTGACCGACTCCTCACGCCTGACGCGATTGACCCTCATTCGTCTATGTCATGCGCACGATCCATTGCACGACCAAGCACTCAGAGATTGATCGAGCCATTTAAGGAGAGGTTGCACATGATCCTTTGCACGATATAGAAGCTTTACAATCGAATGAAGAAAGGATGATTGATCGAGCAGTCTAAGGATCGATCGATCCAAGATTCTGCGAAGCGAAAAGGGAATTAATTTCCTTATTTTGTACCAGTTTGGTTTACTCTATATATTAGGTTAAAAAAACACGTTTTTAGACAGACTTGGACACAGAGAAAAAGGGGCAGACTTTTATTGTAACCTAGAGAAGAAGAATTGAGATCTCTACATCATTGGAGAAGATTCATGTACCTCTATTGCAATCTATTCTGAGTTTTGAATGAATTTATTTACAATTGCTTGCTTGTTCTCTATTTCCATGTCTGAGTAGTTCATAGTCAAGTTTAGGGTATTCTAAGGGTCTTAAGGGATTTAAGGGTGAGGAACAAATAGGTCTCAAATATGGAATCTCAACCTAGAAACATGGTTAATACTTAGGTTAGAGTAGCTAACTAATCTATGATTTGAGGTTACTTATTATCCCAGAAGTTTAATAAGAATCAAAACTTTTCTAGGTAAGCAACTCCTTCACTACCAACGAGAGTTGATGGTAGGTTGGGTTGTGGACACTCAAAAACTGTTAACACTACATTGTTCGAAGCCTAGAACCAACGAGAGTTAGGATCTCTAGGATCTAGGCATATTGATTATCACTGCGAGAGTAGGTTAATCAATTGTTATTTCTTAGTAGAGAACGGAATTGATCTTGCCTGAATAGATTCCTCATCCTACCATTGACTTCCTTATGAATTCCCTAGACTTGATACTTTATATATTGTTTACATTAAATTTCCTAGTACAATCGAAAGCATTCAAAATATCCATCGACTTAGCTCTAATTAAATAATCAAATCGTTAGTGTGGTAATTGGTCTTCGTGGATTCAATCCCTAAATGCTATTTCGTTTGCTGTGCACTTGCAGTATGATATAGGGTTAAAACTTGTTGTATCAAGATGAATGAAGTTAGGTTAGAAAAGATGCTTTTGCTTTCATAGCTGATTTTGCAAGGGTAATGTTCTAAATACTTTTTTAATCTTACAAGTAATTATATGACATTAACCAGGTAATGATAGCCAAGTGGTATTAATATTTCACCCTCAAGACGTCAACTCGCAGAAGTTTGAGGTTGGCCTCCTCCTACGAAGTTTAAGTACTATTTCCAAGCCAAGTGGGCCTTAGGGCTAGGTCAATGATTTACATGTCAAGCAGCTCTGTACACACTAATGGACTTAGAATTAGTGGGGTGGTAAAAATCGGATGACTACAGTTATAAAAAATATTTTATGCGATTATAGATTATAGTTTTGATCTCTTTGGCTAGATATATAACGTGTAATAATGCATTGTTGGCACCATATATATCGACAGGTATTCCCGATTTATCTAGAACCCAATCTGCTTGAGTTCCTTGATATTGCAAGCAATCAACTGGTTCGTATATATCCAAAGTATTTATATTAATTACTAGATCTTTTCCCTTCTCCTAATATGCTTGTTGGGTCATTGGAGAACTATTGGTCAATGTAATAACCTTAAGATACTATTTCATTCTGGTTAATTAAGAGTAAACTCACCAATGATGGAAAGTCACAATATATTTCCAGTATCCTCTAAGAATCACAGGGTTTATTTTCATAGACGTATTCTGTTATCTAATGAAACATTTACTATATGGAGAGGTGATCACTCCACTAGACTTGTAAATTCAATATTCTCTTTTTGGCCTTGTCTCTCTTAAGTCTATATCAACTGATTTATTATATATGCCTCATTTTTGTATAATAAGCGACTAATTGAGCGGTCTACAACTACAACAGTTGAAGAAAGTGAAATGTGACTACTTGTGAATTGTGCAATAACCCTTGGGATAATGGCATGTATTACTCCAAACTACGATTCACTTAACAATCGTGCCTTCTTTAAGCCTTGGTGCATAACATTGTCAATGTTAGTGAAGCTTATTCTTTGATTTTGAGTCCTTGATTAGAATAAATTTCTTAATGTTATGTATATTCTTTTTCAGGGTTAGTGATTCTATTAAGAAAGCATATGCATTTAGAGGATTTTGTGCAATGGTAGTTATGTCTTCTCTTAATAATTTGTACTTATTATACTTGAAACTTTTTGATATTCTTTTTACAATTTTTTTTCTATAATATAGCTTAAAGCGAATCCATCAAGAGTGTCGAATGGCTTGATCACATATGTTTAGCCATTGCAATCTGGGAAGTAAGTAAAAAATGTGAACACTTTTAGCTAAATTCGATATCTTGATTGAGCATTTGAACAATTGGTTGTAACAAAAATTAATGGTGACATTTTCTTTTTCAAAGGAAATAACAAACGAGGAACTCAAAAACGAATGCTCCCAAGTGTTGAACATCTACAAAAACGTAAGAATATGCTTATTTAGTTTACCTTCAGTTTATAAGTTTATAATTTACAAGAAACTGCTACGTTTTCCAATGAAAACTGTGACGAAAAAAATTGTTGGAAAAATTCTACGGATTTGTGACAAATTTCACGGATATTTGACGGCAAACTGACCAAATTAATTCGTTGGAATTCTGCCAAAATTTTCTTACAATATTTTTTTCATCTTCTTCGTTCAGATGCTTGGAAACTCATGGGAGGCATTTATCTCTCCTTTTGATCCTCTTGTAAAGGAAAGGCTTGCAAGATTATAAGTCTAACATCGATTAAGCAAAAAACTGGTTAGTCTCTAAATCTGAGAGGCAATTTTCATTGCAAAACAACAAAGACTTTTATTGAGACTCAATGAGTTTATCTAGCTTCATTTGATAAGAAGAGCTTCATTTGTATTTACATTTAGCTCCAGATTGTTTTTTTCTTTTGGATTGTTTTCTAAGATTTTGATCCGTGATTGATACACAAATAATTAGATCAATAATAATTCTCTTCCATCATAAAGAAAAAATTTCTTAACATTTATTGTTAACAAGAAATTAAACTGTTATTTGTTATAATACTGGTGGAAGGGACTTTGGTCAACTAGTTAAGTCCACTTCTATTACCTTATTCACCAGGATTCGATTTTAAAAAGTGGCGTAATTTACAATTGATATTGTGGATCCAATCAGTGAAAAAATGGTATAATAATCTTATAACTATTCTGAAACAACGTGAAAGTTTTAAAATAAAAAGTTTATAGAAACAAACTGAATTGCAGCCGAAACTGGTAAATCAGAAAAAATACTTATGTCAAGGAAAAAAATCATAATATTTGATATAAAAAATGTCAAATTAAAACTCTTCAGGAATACTTCGTAAGGCAGGAGTCCACGAAATGGTTCTTTTCTTATCAACCACCTTTGCATGATGTTTTCTTCTTAATTGTCTCAATCTTTGTTCCACCAAAGACGATTTCAAAACGTCCTCGTTTCCATTTTCTTCATGCATGAGCTTCTCTAGGTCACATTTCTTCACCATCATTCTAATCCTGGTCACTCCATTCTCTTTAGTCTGCTTGTAAACGACACCGTTTCTCTTTGCCATTTCTAATGCTCCGATCAAATTTTCCTTCGTCAGTCGTTTGCTTTGTAGGTCCTTTACCAAACTCACCGCCCGGAATATTCCTCTTTTTGAGATTAATGCTCTCTTTAGCTCCATATTGATCGTTAATAATTATTTGTTGCTATGGTTTTGGAGATTTCTTTTTACGTTAATATATATAGTGATACTAATATGGTTCGATACTTTGGATCTAGCGCGTTATAATCAGAAATGGCTGGCTAATAATTGATTCAATTCGATTATTGATAATTGCTAATCATTTGTGTTACATATATCTTGTAATCTCTCTCTATCTTGTAATTTAAATGTCTACTAGGTTGTCATTTAGCTAATTTATGACCTTATCCAACAGGGTGTATTTGACTTTTTTTATTTTTTTATTTTTTCTGTCAACATTTTAATATTTTATTTACAACATGATTTTTAATTAATACGAATTTTTTAAATAATTATTATGATATCAATATTAACGACGTTTCTGTTTTATAAAATTGTATATGATTTCATAAAACAACCGTCTAGACTTTTTTTTTGTTGTCAACTAGCCTACTAGCTTTTAAATCCCCTCCTACTACTTTAGATAGGGGGTTCTATCCCTGGTGTCTTGAAAATTTGTAAAATGACTACACCACTGAGTCACCTGTCCTCGGCCAACTGTCTAGGCTCTTAACTAAACATCTTATTTTGCATAATTTTTCTTAGCGAGCAGCACATTTAAAGAACAACTTTATTCGAGTTAACTCAACTACAACATAAACATTTCCAATTCTATTCACCACAGAAATGGAGAACCAAGTAAAGATTTGATTCTGATTGATTTAATTACCTGACCAAAATCAATTATTTTCTTATTTTCGGTACTTTTAATTGAACTTTTCTTTATATATCATTTATGTCTCTTTCCCTTCCTTTTTTTTTCTTTCTAAAAAACATCTATTTAGTATTCTTTCTTTTAATTTTTCATGAAAATTATAAATATCCAAACATTGATGGATATTATCGTCAAAAACAAATTATTTTGAGAATATTGACTTTCCTTTTAGAAAAAATACACCAATATATGATGGATATCTTGCATAAAATTTCCAAGATACGTTTCCATTTAAGGTTCCAAACATTGTAAAGTAGATGAGATATAATACAACCATAAACCTTAAAAGGATGATAAATCTCCTTCATACAAAGAGACGAATATATCGGCTGTAAAAAGATATCCCTTATATATTAAGAATTTTTTTTTCAAAACCTAAACTCTCAATCTTAACTTTTAAAAATTATATCTTGACATCTCTTTATATAAATTAAATAATTTCCTATTATAAAAAGGAAAACTTATATTTTAAATAACTCCTAAAATATATCAAGTTTATCTAATCTATCTACTAAACTTGCTCAGCAAATAATGAATGTTAAGCATAAACTAACATTCTCTCCCTTTAAACTTAACATCGATATCTTCTATGTGTTTAACACCAATGTAGTCTCCCATTTACTTATACTTGATCTTTCCAAAAAGCTTAGTTAGAATGTTCGCTTTTTGTTTGTATGAATATGCTTGCTTCTTTCATAGAAAACCAGATTTTTAGTAAGTGCAATAGCCGATTTGTAGTCAATGTATATATTGTTGTCTTCTCACTAGTCAAACCCATTACTTCACTAAGTAACTCTTGTAGTTAGATAACTTGTCTAGCCACTTGCATACCTGTCATAAACTCGGCTTCACACGACGACAAAGCCACAATATCTTGCTTTTGAGAGCACCAAGTGATCGGATATCTTCGAGGTAGAAGATATATCCAATAGTACTCATTCCATCATTGGGATCAAATTTGAACACATCGATCACCTTTTTGCTTGAACCCATGACAAAAAGATCAACTACATATACAAAAATAAGTAGAGATTCTTGTGTCAATACTTTTCTATAGACCAATGCCTCTTTGGTTCATCGTTGAAACCTTAGTTCTCTAAACTTGATTAAGCTTGATGTTTCAAGCTCTTGGTGCTTGCTTTACCCCATATAAAGCCTTTTTTAGCTTATAGACTTTGTGTTCACTTCCTTTTACTTCAAACCCCTCCGCTGTGACACATAAACCGGTTCCTTTAGCTCTCCATCAAGATATGCGATTTTAACATCGAGATGATGAATTTTCCAACTATAAAATGCAACTAAATTTACTAGGAGTCAGATTGTTTCCAATCTAGCAACCGCAGCAAACACTTCTTCATAGTCTATACCATGTTGTTCCACAAACTCTTTTGCAAAAAGTCTCGCCTTATATTTGCTTATGCTTCCATTGGCATTCCTCTTAATATTAAAGACCCACTTAAGTCCAATATCTTTGGTATCTTTAGGAAGATCTTTGAGATCCCAAGTCTTGTTTTTGACAATAGACGAGATTTCATCTTCAAGCGCGAGATTCCAAACCTTCAATTTCTTAGCTTCCAAAAAAATCTTTGGCTTATCATTTAAACATAACAATAAACTTTCTCCTTCTTCCTCCGCAAACAAGACATAGTCTTCTAGATACTTCGTCTTTGTCACTTGGCTGTGTGATCTGTGTACGTTTGGAGAAGACCCATTATCAATTTCTAAAATTTCAGACTCATCATCAAGAATCTCATTAGACTCATTTCTTGTGTGAGAAACTTCCATTCTTTGTAAGTCTCTAACAACAACTTCCCTCGTTTCTTGACTCTCATCTTCACCAAGAGTTTTAATCTCAAAGGTGAAACCATTCTCTTGACTCATGTCTATATACTCCAATTCTATCAATTTTTTTCATCAAAGATGACATCTCTACTCACGATGATCCTCCGAGTTGGTGGATCAAGCTAACAATATGATTTAGATCTCGACTTAGTTCCCAGATGAACAAGCATTCATGATCGATCATCTAACTTCTGCAAGTGTGATGTCTTGAACATTATCATAACTAATGCACCCAAAAACCCAAACATGGTTAATGTTTGGCGTTTTTCTCCTTAACATCTTATATGGTGTTTTTCCCTTTAGAGCTCTAGTAGAGATTTGATTAATAAGATACATTGAATGCATTACCGCTTCACCCCACAAGTAGTTTGGACATGCATATGCTTCATGATGCTCCTAGATATCTCCATAAGTGTTTGATTCCTTCTCTCCACCCATTCTGTTTTGTTGTGGAGTGTATGGTCTCGTTAGATGTCTCTTGATCCTGTTTTGCTAAAAAAAAAACACTTTGACACGAACTCTCCACCTCTATATGTTCGAAACACTTGTATCTTCTCTTTTGTTTCTAGCTCCAGAATCTCCTAAAACCTCTTGAATTTATTGAATGCTTCACCTTTCTCCTTCAATAAATTCATCCATATTTACCTACTTTGATCATCAATACATACAAATATGTACCTATTACCAGTGGCCATTGAAGGTGTTATAGGTCCACAAAGATCTCTATGAACAAGCTATAGACTCTTCTTAGCTTGATATAAGGTAGCTTGCGGTAAAAACTTTCTTGTTTGCTTTCCAAGTAAGCAAGATCCACAAATTTCCTTGTCGATACTCATCCTTGGAAGATCTTTCACGAACTCTCCATTAACCATGTTTCTCATTGTGTCAAGATTCACATGTCCCATTCTCGAGTGCCATCTACTAGACTTACTTAGTTTACTTAGATGCAATTGTGTGATATCCTTTACATCATTATGTACCTTGTATAAGCGATTCTTGCTCTTCTTTGCATTAACAATGATCCTTCCTTCTTGATCATGCATAATTAGGTTATCTCCTCTCAACCTAATGTCACAACCTTCATTTGTCGCTTGTCCAAAGCTTATTATGTTGCTCTTCAAATTGGGAATACAATACACGTCTTTCATCACTTTTTCATTCCTGTTTTGATCAACAAAGATATCGATCCTTTACCTTTGATGTCAATTCATGAATTATCAAAATCTCATTTTCATGGTGAAGGTTTCGTCGAGCTTAATGAAATATCTTTTATCTTCGGTTATGTGATTACTAGCTCCATTGTCATGATACCAAGTATTTTCTTCCTTATTGTTTGTCTCAAATTTACTTGGTATGCAATTATCTTCATTCAAGAATACAATCTTGTGTAAAAATAAATCATCTCCTTCTTGTGTTTCTTGTTCGTTTTCATCCTCTTGTGCTTCTTGAAGCTTTAGTAATCGATCAAAAACACTTAGATGAAAAGTGTCCATATTTTTCACAACGGTAACAAATTACTTTAGAGATGTTGAAATCTACATTGCCTCTTGATAGCCTCTTCTCCTAGAATTTGATCAATCTCCAAGAAGATTTTTAAGGTTTCTCGTATGATTTTGTGATTCCAAATACATACTATTTTTGATCTTCTTGAGCATTTTCTTCTTCTTCTTCGTGGATTCTTTCTTTATAGGCTTTTTGTCGACCTACGATTTAAAAGTTTCTCAATAGATACAACCATAAGGATGTATTTTTTTCTAGGAAGACACTTGAGAAACTTCTTCACCAATTTTGTTGCTTTGATTTTTACTCATAAAGAAGAGGATCTAGATGAAATCACTGATAGCTTGGATATAAAGTCATCTATAGATTTGGTTTCTTTCTTCTTGAAACGGTCAAATACGGACAACAATGTTTGAAACCTTGCTTCTTTAACACGTTTCGATCCTACATTTCAAGTTGATAACATGATTTTACTCAGGTTGTCAAATTCTATTGTACTAAGATGTCGATGTAGCACAAAGGGTGTTAATCCAATTGGGTATGTAGTTATCAATCAGGATGCGGTTAACTATTCTAATCCAAGCTAATCAAAGTGTAGTTTGTCTAACAATGTATCTTAAACATTTTAAATGAAAGTAAACAAAGTATGTGACAATAGCAGAGAATTAAAACAAAGCAGCATACAACAAATTATTACGTAAATTTAATGCAGGGTGAGAATACAGGTTCTTGAGGAGTGAGTATCATGGAACAACGTGACTCTTAAACTAACTAGGTGTTTGAGATCACTCAATATAGCTAATCTCTAGGCAACGAGAACATAAGTAATGATTCCACTCCCATGGCAAATAAACTTGAACAGACCCTATCGCCATAGGCGTTTGATAATCTAATCGGAATGAATGATCAATTCGCTTAGTGTTGATTCACTCAGATATTCGATCCCTCGAGCTAAGCATGTCTGAAGTGGTTCAGTCATACGCTCTACCAAACACCTATCGGTGCTAGAGCGTCTTAGAATAAGCTCCAATTGATCAGAATAAAGTTAGTGCTGATAATACCAAATCGAAAAAGACCTAAATAATTCTAACCTCAAGTGACCTAGAAAACCTAAGTATTAAGCTGACCTAACTCATCCTGAGGAGTCCTAGGTGACTGCTCAGAATTCATGAATTTAACAATAAGCACAAAGTCAATATTCGATTGCATCAACAAAGAACACGAACAAGAGATATGAAATCAATGTAGAATGTAAAACTAAATTGCATAAAAATGTTAACTTGAACTCAAAAGGTTTCATTCGATTACAAAAGCTCTAAGTCTACTCTGCAAGAAATTTTTTTAAAAACTCAGATCCCCCTTAAATAGAAAAACTAGTAATTATATATTAAAATTGGTACAAAGCTAGGTTGAATTCGCTTCAGAAGGAAAAACTCTGTGCACAATGAATCTCGAAGTCGAACTCGATCCAAACGCTGAACATGCTCATCAAAAGAAAGCTTGTTATCCAAGGTGTAAACCCACTCGATTTGCAACAATGCATATATCCAATACTCCACGTCATGTCCAAGTGTATCTCGAGTCAAAATAGGCTCGATCACAACCATGGTGTGTGTAGGCTCGATCACGGCCCATTGTATGTATAGGTTGATCACACCCAGGGTGTGTGTAGGCTCGATCACGTGCAGGGTATGTGTAGGCTCAATCACGCCTAGGGTGTGTGGTTTCTCGATCACGCCTAGCGTGTGTATAGGCTCGCTTACCGCCCAGGGTGTATGTAGGATCGATCACGTTCACGGTGCTTGTATTATTGCTTCCAGTACTTGAAATCTCCTCGAATGCAATGTGTATGCTAGTGCGTAAGGATGAGGCT
>JAKUCM010007127.1:0-61768 GCA_023374145.1 Lepidium sativum | reverse complement strand
GAGGGCTGGGTCGGGGGGGTGGTTATTGTCCACTATTGACAAAAAAGATGAAATCGACAAAATAAAATCATTATAACTACTAATATAATTAATTTAACCGCGTTAGATTTAGATCAATGATTAAAATTATTAAATGTAAGATCTGCCATAAAAACACCTAATTTCTCTTTATTAGGTGTGAATCTTGCGACTACAAGTTTCAAAAGCTTTTTAGACTTAAGTTTTCAACATTAAAAACATAAAAATAGTAATAACAATAACAATGTTGTTATTTTAAATATGGGTTTAGAGAAGCTTTTACTTCTGTAGGTACGAAAAATATGGAAAGAGCTGTTTGATAAGAAAGGCAATCTTTTCTTCTAGACATAATTCTCCAGACATATGAAAGAAACTCACGTAAACCAAACACCTTAAAAATCTTTTGTACAATATAGATTCACAGTAAACTTCTAATACTTGGTAAGTTTCTGTACAGAGAGTCTTCTCACACACACTCAGTTTGCAAGAAAATTATAGTATGTTAATCCACCTACCAAACATTGGTTTGTGTAATACACATATATATCTAGTAGGATAACAACATTATGAATGAGTGCGACGATTGTCTCCGTGAAGACCCCTTGAGACTCAAACACCAAGCGAAGGTTCAGTATCCTTTGGGCTTGCCTTCCTCAGGCCCAAAATCTAATGACTTTTCTTCTTATCTAACTAGAAAGCCATAAGTACTAAAAGGCTCAAGTTTCTCATAATTGATAGTTTTAACTTTTAATACACAATGCCATAGACTTGAATTATATTAAATTTAATGAATCCCCAATACCTTTCAACATTGCCCTATGTTTCTTTGGAGTTACAACCCTTAGGTTATGGGCCTTTAAAAATTGAGCTCCTTGTCTCTAAAGGCCCATAAATTAATCTTGCATTTAACCGCATACCTAAACTGATGCAAGTGATTCCCCGGTTTACTCTAATCCATTTTAGAGATCTTTTATCTTAGTTATTAGTAAATCAGAATTTGTTATCATTTGTGGTAGTTGTTTATTTCGGACCTTTTGGGCTAACCATATGTTTCATGTGCCTATCTTTATCCCT
Organism: Lepidium sativum; assembly: GCA_023374145.1. Lineage (NCBI taxonomy): Eukaryota > Viridiplantae > Streptophyta > Magnoliopsida > Brassicales > Brassicaceae > Lepidium > Lepidium sativum. The sequence goes on along the minus strand of JAKUCM010007127.1, from coordinate 60,676 downwards.
CTGACATGAAAATGAAATCATCCTTTCCATTTTATATGAAATTAAAAAAAAGGAGATGAACAAAAGTATGTATACTAAATTTTCACATTAAGAAAAAAACTATGCATAAGGATTTGGAAGAACAAACAAACGAATTCGCTTATACAAAATCTAACATAGAATATTTAACTTTGTCCTAATCCTAATAATTTTAGCTAAAGAGATATTTTAACCATCAACCATCAACTGATAGGGTTAAAACAAAAACGGCAGGGAGAGCCAAACGCAAAACAAAAACGGCATCGTTTTTATTTCCCACCTAATTGAAAAAAAAGTCCCATAAGTCTGTTTTTATTCCGCCGGTAAAGACGACTCCGACCTACCTGAAAACCGATCGCCGGAATCAAAACAATCGTCGGAAAATTCAAATAACCCCTCAACGGCCACGTAATCTCCACCAACTCCGACTTCGGAACCAAAATCTAAATATCCGTAGTTCGAGACGTTGTCTTCGAATCCCCATAGCTCGTCGATTCCTGAAGAATCAGATGACGCTCGTACCAAATCAATTACTGTCTCCGTCGTGTCCTCTTTAGCTACCGGAACCGGAGAAATAGATGGAGGCGGTGGTAAGCCAAGCTCATCATCGGAAGCCTCGAAAAGATAACCGAGATCCGGCTGAGTTTCGCCGGAAGAGCCGCCTTCTACCGTGGTGCTAATCGTTGAAGGAAGCGCAGATAATTCGTCTTCAAAACTCTTCATAACGGAATCGAGAGCTTGACTAACAGGTTCAGGATCAGAGTCATCGAGAACATTGAATAAATCATCTCTCAACCTCTTAACCTCCGGCGAATCAAGTACGGTTTCAGGAGAATCTTCCCTGAGTCGTTTTTTCTCAGACGAGTTAGTCCGAGTAAGGTTTTCCGAGTTAGCCAACAATTCCTCCACCATAGCTTAACAATCACGCTTTGTATTTTTTGTTTGAGTGGCAATATTGAAAATAGTGAGAGACAGAGGTGCAGAATGGGAAGAAGGGAACACGAGATTATATAGTGAGGAGGAGAAGAGAGAGAATTGTAAATTGTAGAAGGAGCGCGTGAGATGTGACGGATACTGTGGCGCGTGGTGAGAGCTAATCCTTTCCCTTTTTTATTTTAGCTTTTTCTTTTATTTTGTTTTTCTAAAAATGTTTTATATATTTTTTGTAATTTGAAAACTTCCAGATGTCGCTTTCCGAATTTAAAAGCATTATAAATCCGTTTGAATTGGACTTTGAAGTCCGGTCACAATGCTGTGCACATGTCCAGTCAATTACGCCACCTAGATTTTTTCAAACTAATTATCTCTTTACTCTTTTTATTCTGAATTTCAGGATTTTTTTTAGAAAATATCTCTTCTACTTCAAACATCTACATTTTTCATATTATAATTCAGTTCACTTACATTTACCAACCTGATTCAGCATATCTATCAAGTCCAATTTTAATTTACAAATATTATTATATAACTATTATAATTTTTTAGTATACTAATAAATTCTGTTAATGATTTTGATACTATTTTCCACTGCAGAAAATATATTAAAATTTTTTGATTAATAATGATGTTGAATTTTGGACTATAACTATGATTAATAAAACTTAGAAAGGTAGCATAAGAAGCATAAACATAAAAGAAACTACAATACACTATATACTTTTAATATCATGTTTATAATATGTTATTGACCTTATGGTGAGTATTTAAATTTACAATTACAAAATTAGATATTTATTATTAACAGAATATTAGTCAAATTAATAAAAGTAAAATCGTATTTTAATTATATTTAATACTATATGCTTGGAATAAGTTTTGTTAAGAGCATTGAACAATTGAGTATTATGAAATTCTCTATGCTCTCTTCTAAAATATAATTGATTGGTTTTTTAGAGCATCAAACCTCTTATTATCTTTACCATTCAAACCATATATTTTAGTTAATGTTGTTAAAAGTATATATATAATATTCTACAAAGTTCCTTTCTATTAGAAAAACTTTCGGTAACATTTTGTCTATTACTTTGTGTTATAAACCATGGTCTATATGTGAATTCATATGTAAAAATCATATTTTGCTAATTTACACGCTAACGTAAAAGTAGTTTAAATGGGTACAAATTCATTACTTTTTCGCATGTTCATATGTATTATTTAGATATGATAGGGCACAGACAAGACAACATTTCCCACTACCAGTTTCCTCTTGTCTCATAATTTCATTGGTCAATTCATAGTAGATAAACAGGCAATATGACCACTTCGAATTATAATTCTGTTTAAATTCATAATATGAAGATGTAACGGAGTTAAAACAACCTTAATATAATCGTTTTTGTTATCTTTTTTATTCTTAGGGAATCTCAAATAAAAACGTAAGGTATTGAGAAAACTTGAGTATTAGAATAAGGTGTGGATTTGGAGAAAAGGAGATATAGTTTTAATTGGTGAGCAATAAGCATCTTAGTGTTTTGCCAATATACGTGGTTTAAGCAAAGTTGTGATTTTTGGGTCAATCCATTACTTTCTTTTGTCTTTTTTTTAATCGAACCATTACTTTTTCTTAAAGAATATCAATTGTATCATCAAAGAAGTTTCTCCATTTTTTGGTATGACATTTCAAGCAGCCCAAATCAAACATATTGGTTAGATTTTTGGGTGTATAAATTTTTAATATCTATTTCTCTGTTTCAAACTATTGAAAATTTAATTTTTTGATGATATAAATAAATTTGGTTGAAATCGATGTAATTGTACCACATATTTTCACGCGTTAAAATAAACTGAACCATGACCTATTACTTGAGACTCACTTGACCTATTGCGGGAGACTAACCCAACCTAATTAAAAATCCAATTATTCGTTTCCTCTTCGGTTAAACATTTAAAAAAATTTCAACGATCTAATTCACAATTTCAATAACAGAGGATCTAGATTTTTTAGATTTCTTCTTGGTTTGTGATTGGAATTTAGCAAGGGGAGAATAAAATGAGCAATCTATCAAGACAATTTTCCAGACACTCGAATTATGAGTTAAGGGGATGAAACATTAACGAGATTCTTTTGAAGTGCTTGTGTGGCTCCGCTGTTGTGTTGAGGACGTTGAAGTCAGAGCTAAAACTGAGTCGACGAAAGTAACGTTGTCACTTGACATATGTTAATGAGGTATGTCTCTATAAATTGATGTGTATTGAACATCACATTGATGTGTACTGACTCTTTTAGCTTTTGTGTAGTTTGCCATTGAAGAGTACTTATTCAAGTAGATGGAAGATGTAGTTCTCAATGAGATTGAGACAGTGAGTAATTCAATTGAGAAGATTGAAAATCATTTGATTGAATTAAAAAGCAACAGTCTTAAGCATCAAAAGAAGGAACTTGAGCAGTTGCAATTGAAGATGGAGATTGACTTATTTGAGAGGATTGAAAGCATTGTTATGGAATCTGAATGAAAAATGAAGAACTGGGTTGTTGCATCCTTAGTTTTAGGTGTTATTACCATTATTTGGATCATGAAACTGTGAGAGGTGTAGTCAGTTTGTATGCTTTTGGAAAGCTTTTGAATGCTTTTGTAATGAATTATGAGTTTGTAATGTTTTTTGATGTAATGCTTTTGGTTGTAATGATAATGGTTGTATTGGTTTGTTTTAAGTTTGTATTGGATTCTTTCAAATTTGACAGATCGATGCATTGAAAGCAACATCAGATGTGCTAGTTTAAAATAAAGTATAAAACATGTGAATATAATAAATAGATATGACAACCTCCACTAGTTTTATAAAATGTTAACAACAAGCATTCCAAAAAACAGGGACATCCACAATTTCAACCTTGATATCCCAAACAAGAAAACAAAAGGTCCCATGATCTACTATTGCTGCAAAGGTCTAGAAAACAAAACAAGGAGCTTCAAAGATAGTTAGTCTTCCCTTCACTTTGTTGCATCTTCAATTCCCTTGAGGTATAAATCTCTGTGAAGACACGGTGTGAAAGTGACATTGCTCATGTGAAGAGGGAGATCGACCTTGTTGCTGAGATGGGGCAACTTCACCTTACTGCTGAGATATGGCAGCTTCACTTTGTTGCTGAGAAGACTCTCCTTATATACTTTAAACAAGAATAATTTGTTAGCATAAAATCTAATTGATCTAGATCTAGTTATTGTAATAAAGGTAAAACAACACAAATCTTTGCTCGTTTACCCTTGTAAAATCTAGCATTATGGTTAGGAGCTCCATAAATCTCAAAGTGCATAACTATTTTCTTGGTTGGATCTGCTTTCTTGGTTGGACTCTCATTCACACCTTTTTTCTTTTCTCTACTTTGCTTATCTTCTTCATTCCAGGTTGTGCAAGTGTACTCGGATTTTGAAGCGTCTCTTCGAAAGTCACATGCCAGTACTTAGCCCTCTTAAGGGTGTGATGTTGTTGGCGTATGTTTGCCTCCACCATGTAGTCTTGAATCAATAAGCAACATAGTCTGATACGTCCAAATTATGTGCAACAATGACCGCATAAGCATGTTGGCAAGGTATACATGTAATCTCCCAACGCTTGCAAGAGCGTGTCCTTCCTTCAATATGTACCATGTAAGAGCAATCACCATCTACAACCTGCCACATTGAATGAGTGGATATGTACACTCTAAAATCCACAACTAGGGTGTGAGTCCTTGTTAAGTAGTCTTCAGTATATGGAGTACAACTCCCTCTGTGATCCATATCAAGCATCAAAAATTACCTAGCAATGATCTCTAGCAATGGCACCATTGTCTTTTCTCGTGCCTTAGCTATTGTGTTGTTGAATAACTTCACAAAGTTGTTCTCTACGTCTTCACAACATGGTCTGACCATATAAAATGCATGGCTCCAAGTATCTGGTTTCTAATTGAGCATGTCTTGATAGACATCACAATCATATGCCAGCAAGTTCCTTAGGTTTTCTCTGTACTCAACATCATTATAACTCCATGCTAGATTCCAGATAAATGGTTTCATTTGCGTTTTCTTGTTGTGTCCCTTTTTCTTGATATTTTCATAAATGTGTCAGACATAATGTTTATGCTCTATCTTTGACAACATAGAGTCCACAACGTTGATCAGACTCTGCTTGTGAAACAACAAGCACACCAACAAGTTGATTAGACCCTGCAAGTGAAACAACAAGCACAACAATCATGTAATATGTAATTACCTTTTTGACGGTCAGAAACAATGATGTAACCATTACCGTCATCCAGCATTAAGTCTTACTTGATTAGCTTCATAAACCAAGTCTAGTTAACTGTGTTTTTAACTGGAACTACCATCTAAGTTGGTGGGTAGATTGCATTATTCTCATCTCTACCTATTGCAACTAAAGTTGACTTTTAAATTTTTCCTTGAGAAAGCAAGCATCAACACCTATAATAGGTCTACAAGTCTTTCTCCATGATGTTCTAAGGACCTCGAAACATACATAAATTCTTAAAGCACACATTAATACCTTTACCATTCAACTTTGACTCAATAACACAAGTCGAGCTAGGATTAGACTCTAAGGTTTCAGCTTTGTAGTCTCTTAATCTCCCAAATTATTTATCTTACTCTTTTTATATTCACAATAATACCCTATTCCTAGCTGATTGACATTGTGGCCTAGTCACATCAATTTTTCACTTTTGATACACCAACTCTTTTATTTTCTGTGGCATAAAGTACTCAGGTTCAACTCTAATATTGTCAACAAACAATTGTGTTAGCACAAGCACCTTCATTAGCTTGCACTAACCATTCTCATTGCAATTATGCTTCGATTTAAAGTTCCTAACTACCCATTTCTCTGATTCAACTCTAGTATATGCATAAATTCTCCAACTACATCAAACTCCTACACATTCAAAAGAGAGATTTTTTAATCATACTGGTTGTTTGATGTTCCTACACTCCCATAGAGCATGATCCAATACAACTTCTTTGAAGGCTCTAGGCGAGAAGAATTCTTGTCCATCAAACAATTTGTTGTCGCCTCTTGACATTTTATTGTTCTTCTTCTCTTCTTCTTTTTGCGTCTATGTCTGTATTCAACTATGTCCTCATCTCCGTGTTTAACTCTCTCTTTATCTATGTCTTCATCTTCGAGGTCTTCACTGAGAATGCCTTCATCTTCATTGTCTTTATCGTCCTCGCTCTCATTCTCAGGGACATCAATCTGTCGGATGGAAGCCTTGTCGTTCCATTTCTCGACGTGGTCTTCCACATCGAGATTGTACTTTTCTCGAATCTCATTCTCCAAATCTTTGATCGTTTGAAATCCACCTCCATTGCACGAAGATCCTTCTGGTTTGACTAAATCCTCCACCTCCATAGCAGAAATTAGATCTTAAAACAAAGATTCGAGCCAGTTTCAAGCTTTTTCGCCGATCTAGAGTTTGGAAAGATTTTTCCCCTTTTTCGTTTCATGATAGATTGGTTAGATAGGTTTATTTTGGATTTAATTTTTAACTGAATTTTGATTAAGCTTAAGCAAGTCTGTAATTGGGTAATAGATTGAATAGTTACGGTTTAATTCTATTTGAAGTTAACCATAATTTATTGTACCGTGATAACCAACAATTATACCGTCATAGAGAAATTAAAGTTCCTATAGTTTGAGAGGAAAAACAAATGTTAAAAAATGATTAAATGGACAAATTTAATGAGGCAAAGAATTAGACATATTTAGACATTTTAAGAATTATTGGGAAGAAATAGATCGTCAATTTTAGATTTTATGCCCTATAATTTACAAGCTCATGAGAACAAATAACATGTTATTGAATATCCATCACACTCAAGTTTTCATTTTTTTTGGGAGTAATAATCAGAATTTATACATTTGTATTAATTATGAAGTTGTCGCAGTTTAGAATTTTTATGTAGTCGCTATAGATTCTTTTACGCTTAAAGGGATAATTCTTAATTGTATTTAATTTTTTTAATATGTTTTACAGAGTTTATGAAAAAAAGAATAGCCACAAATATTTTTGTATATGCAAAAGGAATTACATACTTTTAAAAGATGAACCTTGTTTCTAGATATACATTGGTACATGGTTTTTACTCTAAAGTCTAAACTTTATTCTTGTATAGAATAATTTTATTTATCAAGTGGATTTTGGCTTTTCCTTGTTCTCAAAACGTCAGATCTTTTTATTACAATTTACAGAATTTCCTCAATATAAAATATTCTGATGACTGATCTAAACAATCTTAATCATATATTGGGGTCCATTGTAAGGATTGTAATTTTGATTTTTGTTGTTGTTAAAGTTTGGGTTGTATATTTTTTTTATTTGTAAAATTCATAAATTTTAACTTTAAATTTTTGGTTTTTCACAACCAAAAATATTTCTTAAATAAAAATTGGCTTTTTAGAATAATGAAAGTGAAAGTTGTGTTTAATCTGACTTATTACCGGGTCACTCTAAATGAGATTTTTAACTTTTTTAGCTGAAAAAAAGCTAGAAATTATGTTTACTGAATTGTTATAATAATTTTGCCATCTATTTCACATATTTAAATTTGTGCAAGTAATCTACCCCAAAGTTGCATTTAATAGTTTATGTATATATCTTAAACGCATTTAATTTGTTTTAAAAGTAACGTACAGATCTATAGGTATTAAAAATAGGTAGATTCAGACTCCGGAAATTAAACTAAAAAAAGTTAAATGACAACAAAAGTAGGTAGAGAAGACAAAATGTACCTCTTCGGATATTTGGATGGTTTTTAATCTTTTATTCACAATTTATCAGTTTTTATCCTTTAAGTAACGTATGCATTTATATCATTTTCCTCTCACATCGTGCGAGTCATACACATATCAAGTAATCAAATTCAATAAACCTTAAATAAGTTTTCTTTGTCAAACATTAAAATTGAACCAAAGGTCTACAAATCAACAAATTAAATTGATATTTAATAAACTTCTCCAACATATACTCTCTCTCTTCCTTAAAAATTGATGTTATAGACATTTTTTTTATAAAATTAATATTTGAGTTTTATGTTTTAGTTAGTGATTATGAATTACGAATTTCAAAAAAACTAAATGAATATATTAAATTATTATTAGTATAGAACTAAAGAAAATTGTGTATTAAGAAAAATGATATACTAATAATTAATTATTAGACAGTTTTTGTAATATATATAATTTTTCTAAAAATTTAATTTTTAAGAAACAGAAGAAATATTTATTTACGAACTTTCTCAAATATAGAAAACCTCTGAATGTCAACTAAAAACCACCATTAAAGGGTTATTTATGTATATTACAATTGACAATTAAAAATAACACAGAAGTCTTGTTGTATTTAATGATCTTTAAAAAAGATTCATATATAAAAAACGAAGTAAAGTGGAGGTGGAGCATAATTGTGTGTTTGTGAGTGGTAATGCGCATTTGGGATACGAAATATCAAACTGGGGACAGTTTCAATCTATCGTGTATGTATTTAATATACATATAGCGCAGCATATACTATGGTTTATTTTTATACTTTTTTTTGTGGTCAAAATATTAAATTTATTGGTTATGTGTAACTGGTAATTAGGACTAAAAAATATAAAGAATAAAAAATGAATATATATATATATATATATATTATGCTCGAACTATCTATGTAAGAGCTCTTATAGAAAATAATATCATGTGGTTGCTTGCCAGAGCGAGTAACAATTATCCATTAGTGAGAAGAATCAGCAGCCAAAGGAATTTTAGACTGATATGAATTTTGGGTTCTAGATGAGACTGTAGGCATAAGTGGTGAAGCATTCACAAGAATTGCCTCACGCCTTGAGGATATTGAATGCTGCAGTGAGAGAATTACATGAGGCTTAAGTATATGATCCTGACTCAAAGTCTCTGTAACTGCAATCAAAGCTGTTGTAGGTGTAACATATTCAACCATTGAAATAGCTTGTAAGAGAAGAAGTATGTTGGAACATGAGAATAGTCTACCCACATAGGGATCATAGTCAATCCAGGATCATCAATGGCGGATTTCCGCATATAAGTAGCAACCACAATGGGAATATCCCCGATGTTCCAAAATTGGTGACGGAGAAAAGAGCACAAGGGAACCGGAAGAGGAAGAACTAGTAAAGATTCCGGCCATGGGAAGATGGTGCCTGAAAATGTCTCAGAATTACCTATATCAACACATTTGCTTCTGTTTTTTTATACTTTAAATAATAAGTAGTCGAATAAATAGATGTACATTCATTTTATGTGTACATATCTGACATAATATACTTGTTAAAATACAAATTTTCATAACTAAAAGAAATTGGGAATAATCCTCTAAAAAACCAAATTCTCTCTCTAAGCCTCTCTTTCTCCGCTACCGGTGGTGGCTTCACCTGATCTCGACCTCTGTTATTTCTCTGGTGTCTTCTTGTGAAGACTCTGTTAGAAGTCATTTTTTTCAAGGACTAAGAAATCTTCAACGACTGCACCTTCATCTCCCTTCGTCGGATCTGAGGTTGATTCTCTCCTCTAGTTTCTCTCTCTCTTCTTCTTTCCCTCGTTTTCGAAGATGTTTCTCATCCTTTCTCTCTGGCTGCAACTTTTGTTGGTGGCGAAAGGATGTTAACTTACCTCCGGTGAGCTAGGATTTCTGCTTTTTACTGGGCTTGTTTATGGGCCGGATTTGGTGTGCTAATTCTTTATTAAGGGTTGTTTCTAATTCTTACAACCTATTGTCTATGTGTTATTGGGTTTCTGAAGACAAATTCAGTTATGTGGGTGTTAGAGTTATTAAGATCATGACTCAGTTATTTGCAAGTCCAAGGGTTAAATTAGTTTTTTTTGAGATTCTTAAACCTAATTTTATTTTTCTTATTGGAGAAAGTTACAGTACAATCATTCTCTAATATAGAGTAACATTCTAAAGACTTGATACCATCGGTGATATCGATCAGCTATTTGGCATGTTCAACTGTTTTTACGATGACATAAATAGGATGTTTTTAAAACTCTTTTCAAATACAAGAATTCAAATTCAATCCTTATTCATGAGTTTCATTGTGTTTAAATTTCTTCACATAAGAGCTTTATATCTTTTATTTATCTACCTAGAGTATACATATTGTAATTTTTATTTAGCTGCTTATGTAATACTTTTGAAATAATGGAATCTGGTTTTTGACGAAAAAAATACTTGTTCAAATATATATAATTGAATTAAAAATGACATCAGGGGCTTTGACAACGCATCACGTGAGTACAAAACAATCAAGTACAGAACCTCACAAAGTAAATTACGTGGTCCCCCACCAACGTTCCATGTTATCTATTTTCTAATAATCATTTTCTAAATGGAATTTGACATTTTAATTCACCTGAGACATTTAATTATTTAAATATCTGTTGATGAAGTGCTGTATATATGTATATATTCTAACTTATACTTAGGCGTATATGTGGTTCGGACATATTATGGATTTTTTCAAAAGACTTTGATCTTTTTTTTATCAATAACTAAAAATAAATCGGATTTATTTCTTCAAATTTATTTTTTAAAATCTTTTTCTAATATATCAATTATGGGGAGATTGAATTCTAGATATCAAAATCATTAATTAGATCTGAGGATAAGTCGTCTTAAAAAGATATAATTGATTTGTTGAGTTTATATGGTTAGGATCAACGTAATGTAGCTATCAAAAAGAACACGATATCTGAGTATGTGTTCGTAACATAAAGCCCAATATACATATTATCCAACTATACAAAAAGAATAATTGGCGATTTTTTAAAACATTATTATTCTATGGGTGTCCACATAAAGAAAAACAATTTTGCTATCATTTTTACATTTAGTCGTGGTCCAAAGGCAAATAATTAATAGAAAGATAATGGTTTTACGATAATGGCCATTGGTTTTAGGTTACGTATATAATTTATGATTATATATGGATTATTATGGCAATGAATTCGTGAAACAAAACTTTTTTGTGTGGTTAATGGAGATTTTGGGAGCGACTGTGATCGTAACATACGATACGATTCAATGTTTAGCACCATATAAATACGATATGTTATACATATGATATATATAGTGCCATGTCTATTAACAAAAAAAAGCATTGTCTAGAATCCCCAAAATTTTATGGCAATGAATTCATGAAACAAAACTTTTTTGTGTGGTTAATGGAGATTTGGGAGCGACTGTGATCGTAACATACGATACGATTCAATCTTTAGCACCATATAAATACGATATGTTATACATATGATATACATAGTGCCATGTCTATTAACAAAAAAAAACATTGTCTAGAATCCCCGAAATATATAAAATTTCGGGGTATTTTAGTACCAAAAATCTAAGATTGTAAAATAGTAAAATTTTTTGATCTTGTTGCAATGTCAAAGTTAGAATTTTGATGGTGAATAATAAAAAATTTACTTTAAAATTTAATTGTAAAAATATCTTATGTGTATGTATAAAAATCCAAATCAAAATTGTTAGTTTGTTTTCTGAAAATTGAAAATTTCTAAAAAACTGAAAAATAATTGTTAACTAGAATAGGAAAAAGAAGAAGAAAAATCGTTATTCCAAAAGAAAAAAAAGAAGGAAAAAAAATCACAATACAAAAGAAAATGGAAAAACCTAAACTTCTAAATAATTATCTAAGGTTTACTACGATTTACACATTAACAAACTACAAACAAGCTTTTCATCTCGTTTGTTCTTTTGAGTTAATCCAATTTCTTACTTCATCATCTTAATTGTAAGTTGTTCAAATTTTCTATAATTCTTCTAAATAACTTTTATATAATATATATTTTTTTTTATAAATTATAGAAATATGTTTTCAAGAAAGTATATATCATGAGCACAAAAAGACAAAAGAAAAATAAAGATTACGCAATTGTAAAATCTTAAGCAGGTTTTGTAATCAAGTTTCTTACAAAACCTGAAAGTTCTAGTAATTTTGTGGAGGTTTATGATGAGTCTAATGAACAAACGGAGGATGGGAATGTCAACCGAGAAGAGGATGAGAATGTTAACATATAAGAGGATGAGAATGTTAACATATAAGAGGATGCAAACATTAATATAGAGGAAGAAGAGACACAAATGAATAGAGATGGGAAAAATGCTGATTTTGAAGAGCATTATAGACTTCTTGATATATATCATCCTGGAAATTGGGGGAAATTGATTCTGAATTGACACTTATTATGGTTAGAAAATGTCTTGCAACAAGACAATCAATCGATTTCAACTTTCCAAGAGATAAGACTGATGGTCGACATTTCTTCCACACATATTATTTGAGAGATTTGAGTAATGGAGAGAAACAAGATAAGCTTTGTCTAGTTTATTCAAAAAGATCATGTAAAGTCTTTTGTTTTGTTGTACTTTGTTCGCTCAAGACAAAAATCAAAGTTATCTCGCATCTAAGGGGATTAGTGATTGGAATAATTATTTTGGAAAAACTTAAGAATCATGAGACTAGTCATGAGCATATTAAATGCATGAGTCAATGGATGGAACTTGTTTTGAGGCTAAAAAAACCGAAATAATTGATAAGCATGTGCAAGAAAAACTCAACAAAAGAGAGAAATCATTGGAAAGATGTGATGCTTCAAAAATTTCCCTTGGTAAAAACTCTTGCCAAATAGAATTTAACATTTCGTGGAAAAAACGAAAAGCTAAGAGTGGATGGTAATGGAAACTTCTTAAGTTTTATTGACATGATGGATGAATGTGATCCAGTAATGAGAGAACACGTTAAACAGTTTGAAGATGGTGAATCTCATTATCATTATCTCAGTAATAAATTCCAGAATGAGTTGATAAATCGGATAGCTAATCAAGTCAAGGACATGATCATAAAAAATATTCAAGGGGCGAAATATTTTTCTGTTATTGTCGATTGCACTCGTGATATTAGTCATCATGAACAAATGACTTTTATCATTTGATATGTTGATGTTTTACCACGTTGGACTAAGATAGAAGAAATTTTTTCTTACATTTTTGAAAGTTGATAATACATCCGGTGAATGAATTTTTAGTGAGATTCATAAGGTGTTGGTTGCTCTTAATTTAAGTATTGATGATGTGAGAGGGAAAAAATATGATAATGGATCCAATATGAAGGGAAAACTAAAGGAGTACAAAAGAAATTTGTTGACGTCAACCCACATGCCTTTTATACACCATGTGGTTGTCATAGTCTCAATCTTGCTCTTTGTGATATGGAAGCCACTTCTCAAAAAGCTATTTTATTTTTTGGGATAATTCAACGAATCTATTTGCATCTTCGACTAAGCAATTGAAGATATGGTGGGAGGTTTGTTAGTTAAAAATTTGTCGACAAACTCGGTAGGAGAGTCATATTGAATGTGTCAAGGCAATAAGATTTCAAGCTCCAAAAATAAAAAATGTTCTGATTCATATAACAGAAAATAGTGATGATCCAAAATCCCAAAGTGATGATGAGTGTCTTACGACAAGTAAAACACATGTGATTATAAATTATGAATTTTTACTGTCTATGGTGATTTGGTAAAAAAATTTCTTTGCAATCAACACTGTAAGCAAAAGTTTGCAGTCGGAAGACATGAACAATGAAGTTGTAGTTTCCCAGTTAAAGGGACTTGTTTCTTTTTCCAAAATTATAGAGATAATGGCTTTGAGAGTGCCGAATCAGATGCTAAAGTGATATCAGAGTCTATGGAAATTGAAGCCATATTTTTAAAAAAAAGTGTTATCAAATGAAAAAGAAAATTTGGTGAAGAATCAGAGATAGTTGATGAAACTATGAATTTATCTCCAGAAGAGAGCTTTCAAATAAATTATTTCAACAAAGTAACAGACAAGCTCTCTATTCTCATAAGACAAGGTTTAAGAAATTTCAAAAGTACGAACAAAAATTTGCTTTCCTATTTGATTTAGAGAAACTAAAGTTAGCAAGTGATGATAGCTTGAAGACATCTTGTACCAATCTTGAAGTATTTTTAAAACATGGAAATCATTCAGATGTTCTAGGGGATAAGTTGTATTATGAACTAACATTTCTGAAAGATGTTTTGCTAGAGGAATGCAAGAAACTCGTTGAAGTGTTGAACTACTTGAAAGGATTGGAAGATTGTTTTCCAAATTTATGGATTGCTTATCGGATTTTATTGATGATTCAGTTTGTGTTGCTTCAGCTGAAAGAAGTTTTTCAAAACTAAAGTTGATAAAGTCTTATTTGCGATTAACTATGTCACATAAAAGACTAAATGATTTAGTTATCATATCTATAGAAATAGATATATTTAGAAATTTAGATATGAGAATTTGGTGAAAGAGTTTATTGAAACAGAAGAAGAAAAATTATATCTTAGTCATTTGCTTTTTTAATGTTTGTTTTGGTTTATCAATATAATTTCTTTTAATTATATTATATTTATATTATAAAGGTCCGTTTTACTAAAGTTTGTCTTAGGCCTCTCTAACTCTAGGCACGACACTGGTCACACATTTACTAATATATATATTGAAAGAACATGTGATTTCATATTAAAGATAACGTGACAGTGTAAAAAAAGTAGGCCTTGTTTTAGGTTCAAGAGAAGAGTGACGTGGCATAAAGAGAGAGAGAATAAACCAAGTAATTGGTTCAAATGAAGTTGATGTGGCAAAATTTTATTCGATGGCTTAAAAGCTTTTTAAGCAATAATGACTTTACAGCAAAGTGGAAAAACAAGGAAGTGTTGCAGAAAGAAAGTAAATTCTAACTCAACCTCGAAGTATTCTACATCATCAAAACAGGAAGGAAGCAAGGGGTCAACTCTGATTGTTCTGCAGAACGTAGAAGGCATCAAGGCTCTGCGACAGAGTTATGGAGCATAATGCTTTGGAAGTATTCCAATAGATCAAAGGGAAACCCTGAAAGTGCTGAAACTATATAAGGAGTCTAGAGCACCTGAGAGAATGTTGGACTTTCACAAAGAAAAATTGGAAGTTCCATGTTTTGAGTGTGTGCTTAGTGAATGAAACTGAGTGTGGTGCAACAACTACAAGTCTGTAGTGTTGTATGAACTAGGAAGTTCAAATGTGGTGCAAAAACTATGAGTCTGTAGTGTTGTGTGAACTAGGAGTTCAGAGTGTGTTACAATAGCTACAAGTCTGTAGTGTTGTGTGAGCTAGTGAGTTCAGAGAGTGTTGCAACAACTACAAATTTGTAGTGATGTGGGAGCTTTCTTGAGTAGTTTAGAATAAGTCAGTGTTGAACCAAGGTTTGTTCATTGTATATATGAGTAAACATAAATGTAACTTGTTTATTTCATTCAAATACAAAAGCTTCAAGAAACTTTATATGTATGTGTTAGTCTTTGTGGTACAACTCTGTTCTAGTTATTTCATTTGGTATAAGAGCCTCTCAACCAACATGAGGCTATTAACTTAAGCAGGTTTCAAATCCTAAGGAACAAATGGAGAACACACCAGACATAATGGTATTACATAAACCACTGATATTTGATGACAAGGGTAACGAGTACTGGAAGGTCAAGATGATGCAGCTCATACGTGGTCAAGGTGAAGATGCATGGACATCGGTTGAAGAAGGCTGGGAACCACCAATTTTGGTTACAAAAAGGGGTGAAAAGGTTATAAATTCTAAGAATGAGTGGACTACTATAAACAAAAGTCTCTCCAAGTACAATGCGAAAACTATGAATGCTATTTTCTCTGGTGTTGATGAGACTAAGTTAAAGAAGGCTGGAAACCACCATTTTTTTGTTACAAAAGGGGGTGAAAAGATTATAAAGTCTAAGAATGAGTGGACTACTATAAACAAGATTTTCTCCAAGTACAATGCGAAGACTATGAATGCTATTTTCTATGGTGTTAATGAGACTAAGTTGAAGCTCATACAAGGGAGAAAGTCTACCAAATAAGCTTGGGATATACTGCAAAAATCTCATGAAGGAAACACGTCTGTTAAGGGGACTAAACTTGATCAACTTGCGTTAACTTTTGAGAACCTGAAGATAATTGAAGATGAAACCATAGTTCAGTTCAGTTCAAAACTAAGCTCCATAGCGAATGAGGTACATGTTCTGGGTAAGACGTACAATGAATAAAAGTTGGTGAAGAAACTCATATGGTGTCTTCCACGAAGCTCGCTGCACATAAGGATGTTATGAGAGTTGTAGGAAACTTAGATGTCATGAGGTTTGAAGACCTTGTTGGGATGTTGAAATCTAAAGAGATAGAGGTTGCACGTGATAAACTTAAGACAAGAAGAGGGGTAGCCTTTGTTGTTGAGGCCGAACACGAATGTCTGCTACATATAAAGGAAGAGTTGGGTTTGCTGGCCAGAAACTTCGAAAAGGCTTTGAGGCTTGTTGAGCAATAAGGGTGCATAATGGTGGAATCGCACATAAGGAAATATGAACCCTTACAACCGTCCTGAAGGATAAAAGAGCACTGGAAAGCATGGCATGGTATTGTCATGAGTGTTTTGGTATAATGCATTTGAATTATGAGTGTTCCCTAACAAAACGCAAAGAATTGAAGTGCTTTGAGTGTAACGGGATTGGACACACTAGGATGGAATGTCCCAACAAGAAAAAAGAGAAAGCCTTGGTTAGCAACTTGAGTGATAATGAGTCTAAAAATGAGGACTTTGATGGAGAAAACCTTCACAACTATGTTGAATTTGCTACTAGAGAAGACAGTGACACTGATTATGATGAAGAAAATGATATTGACAAGTTAGAGGACTACCGCAAGTTGTGTGACAGCTGAGGAAAGCTCAGTGATGACAAATTTGGTGTTGACAAAGGAGAAACTTTCTTTGGAAGCTTATCTTGATGCACTTGAAATCACAGAAAACGAAACCATGGTTATCTATCACTTAATCCCTCTAATGTTGATGAGAATTATGTATTTGTGTAGCAGAACATGTGTGAACAAAAAAGGGAAAAGGCAACACTCTTACAGTATCAGTTGAGAGATAAAGAGAAATAAATCATGATGTTGAACAACGTGATAAAAAATCGTGATGAGATTCTTGGTTTTGGCATTGCTAGAAAACATATCTTTGGACTAGGTTATCAAGCATAATATGTCAAAGATATGGGTTCACTGAAGATGGTTACGTTCATCAAAGGTAGTGGGAGTAACTCAGTGAACTATGTTGGGAAAAGAGCACAACAAGCATATGCAAGTCTCAGTGATGCACCAACCCATGTCAGAACACCTTCATGACATTCTCATAGACGGTACAAAATACATGGGTCATTCTAGTGTGTATATTATAACAAGGCAGGTCATGCTCGAAGTAGGTGATACAAAGTCAAAGATAGACTTCAAACTGTATGGAAGCTCATGAGGTGTCATGCATAACCATCTCAATACATGAGGTTCTTGGTAGCCAAGTCAGATTTAACCAGGTGTTAGGCTAAAGATGTCAACAGTGCATGTTATGTTGTAAATCGTGTGTACGTAAAACCTGGTACCAAGATGACTCCATATAAAATATGGAAGGGCAAAACACCCAACTTGAGTTACTTTTGTATGTTTGGGTGTGTGTGTTACATACTAAACGACAAGGATCAATTAGAAAAGTTCAACTCAAGAAGTGATGAAAGCATATTTCTAGGGTATTCCTTTAATAACATGGCATTTAGAGTTTACAACAAACCATCAAGGATGGTCATAGAGCTGATCAACATTGTGTTTGATGAAGCTCATAGATTTGTCATTATTCCAGTTGCACAACCTGAGTCTGCAGAATAAGTTCTTAATGAGGTATAAGAAGAGGTTGGTAAAATAAAGGGTAAGGTGATACATGATAATGGTTGTTTGAATTTTGGCACTACAGAGTAGTTTAGAGATCTCTAAAACCATTCACAGGAAAATGTCATTGGAAATATGGATCAGAGAGTTACACGAGGTAAACAGATTGATTTCAGAGAAATGATTTTGTACTTTTGTTTTCTCTAAGAGATGGAACCTACAAACATCAGAGCTTCCCTAGATAATGAGTACTGGCTAAGAGCGTGTCAAGAGTAACTTGAAAAGTTTAAAGGAATGATGTTTGGGACTTGGTGACCAAGATTGCAAGTGTCAACATAGTTGGTACCAAGTGGATATCTAAGAAAAAAAATTAAATCGAGATGGGAATATAACAAGGAACAAGGCTAGACTTATAGCTCAAGGGTACTCACAGATTGAAGAAATTGATTTTTATGAGACAATTTCACCAATAAAATGCTTGGAATCAATTCATCTACTACTAGCTGTTGCATGTGTGCTGAATTTCAAATTGTACCAGATGGATGTTAAAATTGTTTTTCTCAATAGTCTGTTGCAAGAGGAAGTTTATATGTTACAAACTAAAGGCTTTGAAGATCCTAAGCATCTTAAGCATGTCTATAGAATCCGTAGACCCCTCAATGGTTCTGAAAACATGCACCATGAGCCTGGTATGAAAGAGTTAATCAATTTTTGATTAATCTTGGCTTCAATAGAGGATCTGTAGATAAGACTCTCTTCATTTAACAAAATGGAAATAATATTCTGGTTGTACAAGTATATGTGGATGACATTGTATTTAAAAGCACAAACAAGAGTAGCATCGACTAGGTTGTCAAACTAATGACAAGAGAGTTAGAAATGAACATGGTATGTGAGCTAAATTACTTTTTGGGGTTATAGGTTCAACAGTTTGATGCAAGGATTTTTGTGCCATAGAGTACGTATGCTAAGAATCGAGTCAAATGGTTTGATATGCAGACAAGTAAAATAGCAAAAACATCAATAAGTACAACCAGTAAGTTAGCTCGTGATGAAGATGGGCATTATGTGGATGAGAAACTTTACATAGCCATGATAAGGAGTTTTCATTATCTTACAACCAGTAGACCAGACCTGAGTCTCAATGTGGAAATTTGTGCTTGGTACCAGGCAAATCCAGAATAGTCCCATCTGGCTGCTGCCAAACGGATAATCAAATATGTTAAAGGTACATCAGATCATGGTTTGTCATATACAAAGCAAACAAACCAGAACATCGCATGTTTTTGTGATGATGATTCGGCAGAGAACATCGATGACAGAAGGAGTACATCAGGTGGGTGTTTCTTCCTTGGTAATAATCCCGTGCCTTGGCATAGTATGAAAAATGTTTGTGTCACCATGTCTACTGCAGAAGCTGAACATATTGCATAATGTAGTTTTACTCAATTCATGTGGATGAAACAAATGTTTGCGGACTATGGTTTGAATTCAAATAACATCCTTGTGCATTATGATAACATGAGTGTTATAAACATATCGAAAAACCCTGTGCAACATTCTAGGACTAACATATTGATATTATGCATCATTTCATCATGAGTTAGTAGAGGAAACACATGTAGAGATCACTTATGTTGCATCAGAGAATTAGTTGGCTGATATATTCACAAAACCATTAGAACTAAACACTGTCTCAACTTTACAAAAGGCACTTGGTATTTGTGAACATTGAAACACATTGTCTCTAAAGTGTGTGTTTGTGCAGAGTAATACAGTAGTTGCACTTGTTATTGTTTTTGTTCCCTTGGACACTATCACCACAAAACGAAATCTCTTGTTGGTAATTCAGCTCAGAGAAAGAGCTGCTCTTTGTACGGGCTTACTATCGCTTTATAGAGGTATTCATGGTTTCTTTCTTTATGCATTACAAAAAAAGACAAAAAGGAAAAAAAAAATTGGGTAGTTTACAAAGGGCAGCTGTTGTTGTTTAAATTTCTTCAAAATAGAAAAAAGGAGATCTTAAAGGGATGTAGGATCGAGGGTGTACATGTATCTCTGTAAATGGTTCTCAGGTTTGTATGGTTATGCGTAGACTCTCTCGGTTGACCAGTACGTACGAAAGCTCCTCAAAAATGAGAAATGGCTACCTTGATGGCCTAATGGGTTAACGTTTCTTCATCCACAAAACCCACAAGTGCATTATAGGTACAAATCACTACAAATATCTAGTTAAGATGGTGAGTCTTCCTTGTCATGGGTGCCATGTATCTTGTATATTTGTATACATCCTTTAACATTGACTAAGTACTAAGATTTTTTTATTCTCTGAGTATCTGTCAAATTTCTCATGGGTCAGTCACTTGTCTTACTTTTAAATGCTTGCTCGCCTGAACAGTCCATTTAAGTTGCTGCATTAACATCTCTGTTGCATCGTGTGTTGTTTCACTTTAACGTATGACCATTGTCATCCTTGAAGTGATTGTTCTTCCAACTTAGTATGTTCAATTGCTATTGCACAACTGTCAGTTGCATCTTAGTTTTGGCCACTCAGAGCTGCATATTCCTTGATATACTGAAAGTGTTTGAGTGCTTATGTAGTGTGGAGATTGGTTAATATACTAAATTTTATAAGGACTAACGTGTTACAATTGAATATATATTGGAGAATAGTATTGTGTTGTCTTTGTTTCAAGTATCATGGTACAACAGCCAAAGTTAAGGATAGTTTTATCATTTCATCTGACAAAACCCAAACTAAAAAGAAGTTACCTTTTTTTTTCACCATGTGCTGCTTGTGATTATTTCTTCAACTCTCTTACAATGAGGTGCTTGCTCTTCTGAAAATCTTGATTTAATTTGATACAACACACAAGCCCTTTTAAAAATATTGCATCCACATCTTCCTAGTGACATTTATTGCAGTACTAAAGCTGATTGAAAGTCCTTGGCTTGTGATGCTTGTCTAGACATGTGTTCCTAATTTGTAAAGATAATAATGTCTTATAAGAAAATGCATGTGTGAATGATGTCTGTTTATGAGTATCTTTGCAGCAAGTGTTTGTCTCATGACTGCATGTCTCTCTAATACTTAAGTCTGTCTAAGTTGTTTGTCCCTGACTGTGCACTCAAGTAGGGAAGAACTAATACTTGTCTGATGCTATTTTAAATTCATTATGTTGTCTAGTTTTGATGGAAGTAGAGAGGTTATGAACTGATTGTTTCTTGGATGTTGAGAACTTTCTAGTATAGCTCTGTCAGTTGGAACAGATGGTTAGTTTTTACCTTAATATATTGGCTTATTATTTGAGTACTAGCAGTTGTGTGCTTGGATTCCTCTATGTTTTATGTTTGTGTACTCTAGGCGTGTTTGAGTTCTGTTTTACAAGAAAGTTGAGTTGACACATTCAGATACAAAAGGGGAGAATGATAGAACATGTGATTTCATATTAAATATGATGTGGCAAGGTTTAAAAGAGTAGGTGATATTCCTCATATTTTGTCAGTTTTGAGCTCATTATTACAGTTATATTTGGGAAATTCGTCTATGTTTTATTGAGATTTCAGGTAAAAAATGTTAAGAGTTGGAATCATGTTTGAAGGTGGACTTTGGAGAGGTTTGAAACATTTTCCGGCATTCTCCACGAAAGGAAGGACCGATCGATCTACCAAGGATCAATGGATCAATGATCTAACAAGGATTAAGCGCACAATCTGAAGAACGACGTGGTCTCTGAGAAGATCGACTCAACATCCAAAGATCGATCGATCAACCAAGGATCGATCGATCGATGCCTTCTGTAGAAACCTAATTTCGCGATTTTCAGCTCTTGTTTTGGTCCCTATAAATACTCTTTTCCTTTTTTTTTTGAGAGGAGTCTTTGAGTCGCGAGAGAACGAATTTTACAGAAGTTTTAAGAGTTTGTAAGCTAGGAAGAAGATCTCTTCACACTTGAGAATAATTTATGAATCCTCTTTCTCTTTATTAATGCAATTTTAGTTTCATGTCATCATGATTCGCTTGATTTATTGTTCTATGTCTGAGTAGATCTTAGATCAGATCTAGGGATTCTAGGGTTTTAGAATTCACTGTTGGGGAACAAATAGGATTGATGAATAGATGACTCTCCTTCTAATACTTGAGTTCAATGCATAGATTAGTCTGATCACCTAGTCGATGATTTTAGGTTGTTAACTTTCCATAAGATTGTTAAGAACTAGAACTAGATTAGAAGAACAATTTCTTCACTACCAACGAGAGTTGATGCTAGTTTGGCTTGTGGGTAATCGAACCTAAGCAATAAATCCTACTTGTAATCTGAAACCAACGAAAGTTAGGACCTTTAGATTATTAATAGAGGGGTAGAATCAACGAGAGTTGATTTACCTTTATTTATATTCAACCCGAGAATAAGATCAGAGTAGTTCCTAAATAGTTTCCCTAACAAGAATTCTAACTCCCGAATGAATACCCGACATCCGATTGATTTAGTTATTTGAGTACATTCACATTAAAGTTGTTATAATTCACTTCCCTTATTTGATTGATATAGCTTGCGATTTAATAGAAGTTGAGAGTGTAACTTGGTTCTCTGAGGAATTCGACCCTTAAGTACTATTACGTTTGCTGTGTACTTGCAGTATGATATATGGTTAAAACTCGTAGTATCAGTAAGATTTGCTTTAGGTTCAAGAGGCGAGTGACATGGCATGAAGAGAGAGAATGAACCAAAGACTTGGTTCAAATAAAGCTGATGTGGCAAAATCCTATGTGATGGGTTAAAAGCTTTGTGAGCAACAATGACTTTACACCAAAGTGAAAAACAAGGAAGTGTTGCAGAAAGAAAGTAAAGTCTAACTCAACCTGGAAGTGTTCTACGACAGCAGAACATGAGGGAAGCAAGGAGTCAACTTTAATGGTTTTGCATGATGCAGAAGGCAACAAGGCTCTGCGACAAAGGTGTGGAGCAAAATGCTTTGGAACTATTCCAAAGGACCAAGGGGGAACCCTATAAGTGTTGAAACTATATAAGGAGTCTTCAATAGGTGAGAGAAGGTTGGACATTCACAAAGAAAAATTGGAAGTTTCATGTTTTGAGTGTGTGATTGGTTAGTGAAACTGAGTGTGGTGCAACAACTACAAGTCTGTAGTGTTGTGTGAACCAGAGAGTTCAGAGTGTGGTAGAACAACTACGAGTATGTAGTGTTGTGTGAAATAGGGAGTTCAAATGTATTACAGCAGCTGTAAGTTTATGTGAGATAGTAAATTCAAAAAGTTTTGTAGCAGCTACAAGTTTGTAGTGATGAGAGAATTTTTAACTAGTTTAAAATAAATTAGTGTTGAACCAAAGTTAATTTAATGTAAATTTGAGTAACATAACTATAACATGTTTATTTTATTCTAAATATAAAAGTTTTAAGAAATTTTTTGTATTTGTGTTAGTTTTGGTGATACGACTCTGTTCTAGTTATTTCATATATATAACTTATATCAATTATGTCATATACATTACTTATGTTCGGTATATTTTATAATATACGTAACATATTTAGCACGTTTAAGATTTTGGAGAAAGGAAACGGACAATTAATATATGAAATTTCCTGATTAAAAATAAACTCAATTACTTTAAAATAATGGAATTTTAAGTATAAAATTAATACTCAATAACGTGGGCAAAGTTTGAGAACCCACAACTGACTTTTGAAACATTTTAGAGAACCGTTACCAACTCTTGAACCCTCGTTTTTTTGTCACAATATATTAATTGGGCCACAACTGGCCGGCCCAGTAGTTAAATTCCTACATAATATAAATAGGAGTACTCGATTCCTGGTTGTGCAAATGAACTGCCTTAAGTAGACTTACCGCCGACTATTAGGCTAAGAGCCATTTGCTACTCTTGAACCCTCGTTAAGGTCTTAATTTACTAAATTCATTTGTCTCCTTTCATAAATGTTTTAGACCAATTTTAAATAACAAATTAAGCCAATCACTTACTAAGTAACTGTCAATCATATTTTATGGTCCAAGACTCTTAACCAAAATGAAAAAAAAGAACCAATCAGTAGCAAACAAATCTTATTCTGTTTCCATGATCATAAACTAATCTAAAATATAATATTTCTGTGAAAACAATCTTATTCTATTTGTACGGCATATTTAAAAAAAAACCAAACATCTGAAGATTTTGCTAATTATTAATTAATAGAATAATTTTATTTTTTAACTTTATTCATGATAGACTTACAAAAATCATATTTATTGCAAGTGGTTTTTAGTTTAATAACAAACAAATCTATTAAAAATAAGTGTATATATATATATATATATATATATCTAGGAATCGAGTTTTATTGCTTATATTATATAAAAGTTTAGTTAATAGATTGGTTAGTTTTAGTCCAATATAAATAAAAAAATATTTATTTTGATGATTAGTTGGATGCTAAGATAATTTAAGTGTCCACTAAAATAGAAAAATATTTATTTAAAAAAAATTAGACAAAAATTTCTGAAATCATGCACAAGAAAAAAATCCCTATATTAGATAACAATTTTTTTAAAAGTGAGTTATTATTATGAATTATTTGTAGTTTTAGAAGATAAAATATTTTAAGTAGCCCAAATAAAGTTACAAGGAAAATGATGTACATAAAAAGAATAATTGCTTGTTCTTATATATTTTGTTTGTGAGCATGCTAAAGATATATTTGGGTATATGTATGGTCGACATGAAAAGATGGGACCATGTGTTGAAGAACCATCGATGCAAGCGTCGTATATTTCATTTATTGTTAGTTTGTGCTACATATTTCATATATGTTATTAAGAATTAGGTCTTGTTCGTTTGCTGGTCGTTGGCGACAGCGACTGCGATCAGCGACCAGCGACCGCGACTAAAAAAATTATTTTTTATTTGTTTGACAGTCGCTGCGACCAGTCGCTGCGATCAGTCGCTGTGTTGTTCCTTTAGTGGTCGCACGACCAGCGACTGATCGCAGCGACTGGTCGCTGTATTGCTCGTTTAGTGGTCGCGCGACCAGTGACTGATCGCAGTGACTGGTCGCTGTGTTGTTCGTTTAGTGGTCGCGCGACCAGCGACTCCTTTTTTTTTTTAATATTTATGATAAAAAATAATCAATATTTACAAAAATGGAAAAATTTTCTATGGTAATTTAAATCATAAAATTTGATACTAATTAAACAAAATCAAGTTCAAACATACATAAAATTTTTTTTAACATAACTAAATTTTTTTAAATAAAACACATAGAAATTCTTAATAAGGTAATCGATGTCCTCTACCAATTTCACTTGTAAGTGTGTCTCGCAATCCTTCCATAATTCTATCACCGGTCGGCTCATATGTAGTATGTTTATTGTGATCACCATCACCATCATCATCATCATCATCATCATCTTCTCCTTCATCACCATGAGTCTGATAATGTTCTTCACTCTGCCAATGTAAAAAGTCATGATCCTCGATATGTGAATCACGGACGAAGTTATGTAGAGCCATTGTTGCTGTTACAATCTTAATCCACCTAGTCAAGTCATATTTTGGATGTTTACGGTCCAAAATTCTCCACTTTGCTTTCCATACTCCAAATGTCCGCTCAATCACTGATCTCAAACCTGAATGGTTCCGGTTGAACATCTCTCGCATGTTTGATGGTGGCCCTCCTCTAAAAAACTGATCAAGGTGATATCTAACCCTACGATGCGGACCAAGAACATTCTCTGTTTTTACAAGAGAAAAAAAAGAAAAGAGACATTCAATAAACAAATGAATTCAAAACAAGCAATTATTAAAGCAGAATGAAACAGAGCAAATGAAATAAAAGATAAAAGAAGAGAAAAGTGAACTTGAGGAAGATTACCTCTGAAACAGAAGGATGACAAGAGGCAGCTTGAACCAGAACCAGCCAGTAGCAAAGAGATTGAAGAGCTTTCACCGAAATAATCAGAATGTGCTACAAAAACACACACAGAGAGTTCAATATTAGACATAACGTCAAGACCATCTCTGTCAGCAATTAGTATCCATGCTCAAATCTTTGTATTTTTTCTTAAGAATTGTTTTACAGACTACACCTTATATTATATTATGGATTCCATTTTTCACGGGTTTACAATTATATTATGGATTCGTTTCGTTTAAAACAAAAACAATGCTAATAATCTCCCTAATTGATTACAACTAAGATAAATATATAATCCTAACTAACTAAATCAATTAATGCTACGTATACCAATACAAAACAATGAAACATTCGGGTTTATACAATGGTCTTGACGTTATGTCTAATATTGACTTTTGTAACTAATGGTTAGTTTCAGAGTATAAGTGAAGCAGAGAATAACTTTGTTTATCAAAAGCCAAAGATAGCAACTTATATTTGTCAACTTCGTATACAAACTCATCCATAAAGGCATCTACCAAGCTACCTCAAAATTTCAATCATTTATCCCAGTATGCAAGCTCATAAAGTAAAAAACAAAAAAATCTAACAGCTCAAAGCAATGGGGTATTCCTGAACAAGAAAGGTGCGAGATTTGTTTCCAGTAAATTCCAAAAGAAGCTATGACTTCATACCTTAAAGAACTCGTAGACATGGTATTCTGAGACTGAATGGTTTGACAAACAGCGTTCCTTAATGAACCTATTAAGGGCCGAGACAAAGTTTTCAAGAACTGCTTACACAAAAAGACCATAAGTAGAAGCATAACTTAAATTAATGGGTCAATGAAGACAGACGATATATGATCTTCAAATCAAAAGAATAAAACTATTCAACACACATCACATAAAGATCCTAGCAATCCAGATGACTAACTTATGGCTTATGCTAACATTATGTGCAGAAACCATTATTGATGGGAAAAAAATAGCTAAACAAGGAGGATCAGAGTGGAGTTTTACATATCCAACAGGACTCAGAAACATTCTCAAGTATATGAAGAACACTTATGATAATTCTAGAATTCTCATAACTGAGAATGGATATGGTGAACTAGCAGATCAGACTCAGAATCTACTTATGTACAATCCTTCAATTAACACAGAGAGATTGGAGTACATAGAAGGACATATCCATGCTATTCATCAAGCCATACAGTAAGCAAACAATAATATGATTAGACCTCTTTTGAGTCTGAATATAAGCTTATTATCTTCTTTGTGTTGAATTTAACAGTGAAGATGAAGTTAGAGTGGAAGGCTATTATGTATGGTCATTGCTAGATAACTTTGCATGGAACAGTGGATATGGTGTGAGATATGGTTTGTATTACATAGATTACAAAGATGGGCTTAGAAGACATCCTAAAATGTCAGCTTTATGGTTAAAAGAGTTCTTAAGGTTTGATCATGAAGAAGACGAGTCTTCGACATCTAAGAAAGAAGATAAGAAAGAGAGCTATGGAAAACAAAACTAATCTCTCACTCACTATGCGACACCAAACAACATTAACGTATTACAGTTGGCAAATACTTTATTTCTTAAGTTCCCAAACAAATTACAATACAATACATCTAAGTATCAACCTTGACTATGAACATTATCAAAACGCGTGCAGCATATGAACATTACCAAAAGAACAAAGTACTTGCCAATAGAACCACATATAAGTAACTTCCAACAAGGCTTCTAGATTTCTTGTGATCAAAAACTCACGAAAACAGAGGGTCTCACACCAAAAATAAAGAACAATCATGCACAAAAGCAATTTTGGCAAATCAAAACAACAAACAAACCCAGATCAAACAAATTAACAAAATACAACAAATAATCTCTGCAAGAGTGATGAAATGTGAACTCGAGAATATCATAGAAAGATTAAACCCAGATCAAATACAACAAATATATACTTATGTTACCGACAGCGATTTGAAAACGCTACATGGGTTTCTCCCTACGGCTCACCTCTGTGCGCGTCCTTAGTGAGATCTCGCTGAAATATCCAGAGAAGCTTTGAAGAAGCGGTGTTGAAGAAGAAACGGCGTTGAAGAAGGAGAAGAACGATGACTTTTGTTTTCTTTTTAGGTTTAGGTTTTTTTTTGTGATTTTCCTAAAAAATAGGGTAAATTAGTAATTTAGAATTTTAGTCGCTGCAAATCGCTGTTTTAAACAGCGATCAAAAATTTCAATCGCCGGTCGCTGGCAACTGGTCGCTGCGACTGGTCGTTGAACCAGCGACGACGAAACGAACATGTTTTGGTCGCGGTCGCCAACGACCAGCAAACGAACAAGACATTAATCTGAATCTTTATCGTTCTAAATTCAAAAGATATAAAGTACTAATACATCAATTAACTCTAATGTTACTTTTATTTAACAAATAAAAAATAAGTTATTTAAAAATTGCAATGAAATCATGTATATGATATTATTTAGATATAAAAAATGGTTTTAGTTATAAATCATGCTTTTTAAATTTAACTATTGGAAAAAGTTATGCGATAGTAATACAAAATTATATAATATATATTTATGAATATTTAAAATTTATAAACTTATATATTAGTTGATCAGTATCGAGTATCTGACATTTTTCCAAGTTTTAGAGTTTTTAATTATTTTTCTTGAATTATAAATTAAAAGTTTTGATATTTGCTTAGCTTGTCAAAGTGATAAAATTACACTATTCTGATTCTTTAACGAAGCTGACTGAAATGGTAGAAAACTCGAGCTGTTTTCTTTTTGTTCTCTGAATATTTCGTCAAACCTTAATTTATGGCAATCGTGACTGCATAAATCAGGATCATAAGATTTGAAAACAATAATAATTGTTTTCCTATAAAAAATAGAAATTTATAATAGAATTTATTTAGAAGGGCGGTTCAGGTGTATGAGCATGACCCTTTATCTTGTGTCAGCGCCACAATAATTGTCTATGAAAATTATCATCTGCTTCGACTTTACTTTATTACAAATTACAATCAATCACTTAATCTTGATTACTAATCCGACCATTATAATTCGAATAATTATTTATCTTTTACATAACCTACTACTTTACCTGGTTGCTTTTTACCTAATTAAGTTTGGTCGCTTTTGTTGCTTCCAAAATTTCTCATTCAAAGTTTTCTTTTGGGAGTAAAAATCTCATTCAAAGTTATTACAATATTCTTGTCATTTTTTGTTCAACGACAGATAGTCTATTTTTTGTTTATTTTAATATATATATATATCAGTACTATGTTTATTCCAAAAAAATCAAAGGGTGAGAAAAATTAGGTAAATTCCAAGCCGACAGCGTGAGGCAAACGACGTGCATTGAGAACGTGCCACGTGTATCACACAGCAATCGTGTCCGTTGGTCCAATCCCGACCACTCCACGTCACCATCACATTTGCCGTTGGATCCACGTACTTTAACAAATATGATTAATTGCTTCATATAAATAACTAAATATAATAGAAATACTTCTTGGCCATATATCGATTGTAAGCTCTAACGTCTGACCACAAATGCTTACTTTAAAGCTTGACCAGATATTATAAACTAACTAATTTATTCAAATTGTAACCACGGAACCATTAATGATAGTTTTTGGTCTGTTCTTAAACTACTCGACAAAAATGCGTGATATTATTAATTGGCGAATTATTTACTTACCAAACAATACTACATATCCCTCCCAAACTTATGAAATAGTCGAAAAGGATTATAAAAACGCCGATTTTTTTTTTACCTTTTTGGTTTTATATCCCAGCTAATAACTATATTATCTTGAAAAATTAAAACTTTAAGTATGTACTTTGAATTATGAACTGAATCTTGGTTAATTGACAAAGAAAATTATATAAAATATTTTTGTTAGTTTGTATTCAGTATAGTTTTTACATATATGAGTCGATATCTAATAGATTGGTTGATACATATCCCGATACTATTAATTATAATTTTAATTAAGATAAGGATTATATCTATAATGTAATCTAGAATTTGATTATTTTTCAACTCATGTTTATTTAGGATTTAGACTCGTATTTATATTTTAAATACTATTTTCGAGATATTATTTTATAAACTTTATACTCAAATCGAAATCAACCAGAATTAAAAGAACTAAACCAGACAAAATAGCTAAGTATATCATAAATCTAAGTATTTCGAAAACCAAACTTGCAAAAATTCAAAAACCAAAACTATAAATCTATTAAATATTTTTTAATTTTAAAATTTTATATAAGAATACTCGAACCCGAACTAGATGTATAATGGCGAAACACTGTCCGAAAAATAAAATTGATCTTAAATCAAAAGAATCAAAATACCAAATTAGAGGAACCGAACTAAAAGAAAATTCCAAAATGTGTCATATACATATGTATCCTGAAAAAGTGAATCCAAACCCAAATCAATACCAAATCAATAACCGAATTTATATCCGATATATTTTTATTAAATTTTAGCTTTTTAGAAATCTGATATCCAAACCAAAATCAACCACAATTAGAGGAATCAAATTTGACAAAATATTTCATATATCCTAAATCTAGGTATTAAAAAAACTAATGAAAACCGAACATGAACCAAATCAAAATTGAATTCTATAAATCTATTAAATATTTTAAATTTTAAATTTTTATATTAAAATTCTTGAATCTGACACCAAACTCGATTTATATCAAACTGAACTTTATCCAAAAAAATAAAATATATTTTAAATCAAAAGAACTAAAAAACTGAATTAGAGAAACGGAACTCGAAAAAATTCCAGAATGGATCCTAGATATATGTGTCTAGAAAAATGAATCCAAACCCGAACCAACACCGAATAAGTAATTGAATTTTTATCCGATAAGCTTTTATTAGAATTTATTTTTTGGAGCTTTTAATTAAATTTTTATTCATTTTAAATGTTTATATAAAACTTTATAACAAAATTCTCTGGATTTGACTTTTTTAATGTTGTGTTCATTTAGATTTTTAAATTCGTGGTGATATTTTGGAATATTATTTTAGAGGTTTCAAACATGAACTAAAGTCAATCCAATTAGAAGAAACGATTCTAAACCGTGCATGATAAAATACTAAATGAATTTTAAATCTATATATACAAAAAACCGAGCCTATACCAAAATTAGAATCAAATAATTAGCCTAATTTATAACTGATATATTTTTGTTAAAATTTATGTTTTTTAAAAAATTTTATTTAAATTTTTTATAAATATAGAATTTTTGTATAAATTATTGTAACGAAATATAATTTAAACTTGCTATAAATTTTAGATTAATTTTATTTTAAAATTTATAATCAAAATAAAAATATTTTTTATTTTAATATATAAAATATAAAATATGTCGATTGTGAATTGATTAAAACTTAATACTATAAGATTTGATCATGGCCAAAGGCCATATATACCTACTTTATATACTTCGTATAAAAAAGCAAATTATGCGTGTTACGTACTTACTTGCATATGAGTCGATAATAGAATTTTAATTGCATGATAAGGCTGACCCAGTTTTGTAAAATATAAATAAATAGTCAAATATTCTTGGTTAGGCTGTGAGAAAATAAAAATACAACGTTGATTTGTTGCTCTATAGATGCTTTACCTTTCACGAAAGAAGAAGAAGTTGTATCCAATTTAGAAAAGTAGAGAACAATTTACACAGAAGCTCGTCGACGCGTCATTGGTCCCTTTTTTATATTTCTTCACTGGTCCCTTTTTTATATTTTTCTTTATATAAATATTAAAGAATATTCCAAGAAAGTATATTTTGTAAAAACGTAAATCTAATGTTTGAGTGGGTATATTTTTGGATTGGATTCTCGAAAGATATAAGAAATGTGATGACCTAACACCTAATCCAGCAAGGCCAACACTACTGTTTTTTTTTTTCCATTGCAGGACGTTTTCTTAAGTGTATTAAATTGGCTAATGTTGCTTTCACAAAACCTATCAAACTTGTTTTTATTTTGTAATCAGAAATTTAAATTAATTAATAGTGCAGGCTTAACCAAAACGGCACGTATTATTCAATCCTTCATTGAATATTTCTGCTAATAACGTGACCCATTGTCTTGTTTCTAATAACATCAATACGCACTCATATAATCATATATACAAATATGTATATGTGAATATATCGTAAATAGTGAACATATTATAACATATAAGTTATAACTAAAATAAACTTTAAATATATATTTTAGAATAAAGATATCTTGACTAGCGAAACCTTTTTTGTATTTATTTTCATTTTGACAAAGAAAATAACTACAAATGTACCCGAAAAAGTAAATGATATATGTTCATTGTTCACAAAAAAAGTAAATGATATATATATATATATATATATATTTCATATATATATATATATATATGTTTTGAAAGAATTCAAATTGATATTCCTAGAAAATAAAAATCGGATAAACAACTATATAATTAATTATTTTATTGACCAATAAAATTCAATACATAATTCAATTTATAAACATTTTTATACTAACCTAAGCGAAAATAATAGAAAAGTGGATATTAGATTGTTTATGATATATGATATTAGATAATGAGTTTGAATTATACGTTGTTTTAGTTGGAGAATTTAGTTTACCGACCGGTTCTTATCGATTTAGTAGTTTTTTGTTGACAAAAAAACTATATATAATATAAAATCTGTGTCACAATCAATCAAAAATAGCAACGATGTAATATTTTCTAGTGAAAGTCTTGCAAATCACTAGATACAATATTATCTAGTGAAAGTTTGACATGGTTCAAGAAAATAACAATTATGAAATGAATATTGCTAATATTTTAAATTAGATAAAATATGTATAATTATTTAGGATGTATCGTGGATTTAGAAGTCGGTAAGATTTCAATATATTTTTTGGGAATGAGTATTTAAATTAGGGATCAAAAATTTCAATTTATTTTTTTAATGAAAAAAGAAAGTATTTTCAATCTAATTATTTACAAAAAAATTCTCTTTAAAATATAAAATTATTTAATTTTGTAAATCAAATTCAAAATGATAAGTATTGAAATAATTTTTTAAATTTTTTTGTGTTTTAGAGAGAAATTCACACCCAAATCCTTTTACATCTATTAAAAACATAAATTGACATTCAAATATTTAATGTTGAATAATACGTAATTTTAATTTAGATGTACAAATTATAATGTGGACTCTTTAAGTCCGTTAAGAAACAAGGCTCAAAAAAATAATTTGTTTTGAGATGAAGGAGATAATGGGTTATCGTAAGATTCGGTCCAGCAAGAGAAAGTATCTGATAATTACAAACTCTCGATTTTGTTATTTCAATTAGTTGAAATCGAGATTAGTAGATTAGTTATTTTCTTATTCTCTTCGTATTCTTGCATTCTCCATTGGAGCTTGATACACACTTTTATACCGATCAATCAACAAGTACAACACATGTCAATGCAATATTTGAGGATCAAATCCACAAAGAATCTAAAACCAACACAGTAAAAATGCAAGAATTTGAACTTAAGCTATATCAATAGATGAGGTAAAAAGACTATTGAAACTAAAACAAAGAAAACTAAACCAAACAAAGATCAAAACAAACTAACATAGAACAAAAGAGTTAAACAAAAATAACAACTCAAATGCAAAGACAATCAATTAAAAGAGAATGGCTATATGCAAGGTAATTGATAAAAGAGAAATACAATTAATTGATGATAGAACATGAAACACAATTTTAGACCACCCCATTCCTATGGCATTGATCTCTATACTAATCAATCAATTGAACTAAACTCTCATTTGACAATTCAAAGATCAATAAGCATTAAACACAAGTCCATTAAGTCCACTTCTCACCATAACTTCATCTCTCAATGGCTAGGGAAGACAAACTCATAAAAAGGACTCTCGGGAAATATCATCGAACACTTCTTGAAAGATAATCTTCCTAGCTTCCAAATCCAGGTGATCAAGTTGAATCTAGCATTAAGAACACCTAACATGAAGGAATCTAACAACCTAACCATCAAAAACAATAATCTAACCCTAGATCTACCATACCATCAACCATTTAATAAACTACTCACACATAACTATGAAACTTAAAACAAAAGATAAGCAAATAAACATAATGAAAGAGATAAGAGAAAGGATGAACAAATCTTAATAGATGGGATATTATGATCCAAAGATCATCATCTCCAAAAAGGTCCTCAATATTCTCCTTCTCTCTTAAACTCTCTATAGAAAAAGCTTCAAAATATGATATGTTCTAAAATTTAGGGTAAAAGTCTTTTAAAAACAAACTCGGGTCGATCAAAGACAAATCGGGTTGGAATAAATATGAAAGTTCTTCAGGCCAAAATTCCCTACCCAAATTCTTAACCTTTTTCCCAAGAATTTCCTCGATGTAATTTTCTCGACATGGATCCCAAGTATTCATGTTAAAATTGTTCTGGTCCATTTTCTCGATTCCTTTTCACAAGTGGGTGGTAGAGAATCCTCTTTGATTACTCTTCTTCTCCTATTTGATGCTTCATTTCTTATAGGATTTGGTCCTTAACTTACAAACCTCCAAGACTTAGCTCCACTTCACTTAAGAGACTCAAAAACAAACAACCATGCGACTCGATCTATCTAAACTCTAAAATGCCAAAATCAAAGAAACTTGTACTAAAATGAATGAATGAGACTTCTAAGTGATGAAAAATGAAAAAAAATATGAATGGAAATCTATGTAAATATGATGTATATGAACTTCCTCAGACTTGCCTTTTGCTTGTCCTCAAGCAAACAAACGATAAAATCGAAGAAGAGATTGAGAGTGGGAACTCAAAGCCAAAGCAAATTGATCCAATGTTGACATCAATGTCCAAGTTAGTAATTCTAAGATGCAAGGAAAGCAAGGATACTTGAAAATCTTAGCCACACTCTTCAGAACTCAATCCAAGAGATAAAAATGATCTCTTCTTAAATATGGCTCAAGATGTTCAATACATGGATCTCTAAATAGATATAATGAGCATTAGAAGAATGATAAAGATAAAAGCCAATAGATGCATACAAGAATAAAATCTCACCTACCAAAGTACAAAAAATCAAATTCAATCCCAAGCTATATCTGATCCCAACAATGATCCTAATTTATATCCTTTCTCATAAGGCTTTTCTCACTTCTTTTCATTCTTTTGGATCAAATCAATGCTCCAACACTTCATTCTAATTCTAAAGAGAGGGGTTTAACAATTATTGGTATCTAGTGAGTTTGGTTTTTCACTTAAAACTATGGTTCTACTTCCTTTTCATTCTTTTTGTTTCTCTTTCTCTTTTTTATTCTGAGGAACCATTTATCCTTTTCATTCATCTAAAACCCTTTACTAGACCATCTTTTTTTTTCATACACCCTTTCTCTCCTAAGATTTCCTTTGACCAATGTTTTTATTTTCAATATCTTTTCAAACATTTCTCAATCATCTCTTTTAAGCTCAAAGCACAATAGAATCCATACCCAAGATCAAGTTTCCACCTAGTTTGAACCGGTTCAAAAAGCATAAATCGGAACTACATGCCATTCTTGTCGGCTCAAACCTAACGCTTTCTAACAAACTCATTCTGAAATAAGGCCGTAGACTGACACAAAATTCAAATGTGGTTTGAAAGTAAGCTAGGCTAAGGGTAAGGAAACCGATCCATTCAATGAAACTGGCTACTTGGATTACAAAGGGTGGTGAAATGATAAAATAAATCCAAGTATGTATGTTTATCCATGAGCTCAAATGCAATGCAAATGTATGATAATTTCAAGTCATGATGAGGTTATAGTAAGGATTGGTTTCAAATTACAACATGTTTCGACTAGGGCAATAAGCTAAAATCGAGAATTCTAAGCATGGATCAATCTTAAATTTCAACAAGCTATTTATGCATCAAACAAGTACATGAATCTAGACTTTAAAAAATTAATAAATGCAAGGAAAAGAAAAATATTTTTGGGTTTTTGTTTCGGTTTTCTAATTTGCTTTTGTTTTTTGGTTTTTATGCAATGCATTGACTCAAAAGAGAGAGAAAAAACCAACTGAAATAGACATTAGAAACATCCCAGTCCCCTCCCCCGAACTTACTTTTCACTGTCTAAGTGAAAAAGCAAAAACAAAAGAGACCTCAACAAAATAAAGCAAAAGAGAAAGACAAAACTAAAAACTATATACAAAGTGGTGGAAATGGTACCTTGTCAAGGAGTGGAGCTTGAGCTCAAGTGGAGAAGAATGATGAAGAGATAATGTCTTTTAAAATATTGGATCGATCGATGAAAATTGGGACCGATCGATCTCGAGTTGGGTTCACGTTCTCACCAAATTTCTTGGGCAAAATTCTCGAGCGTATGTCCAAGAAATCTCAGTCGTCGAGTTTCCTTTGTTATGGCCAAAATTCTTGGAAACATTCTCGAGTATATTCCTAAGAAATCTCACGTCATCGAGTTTCCTTCACTCTGGCCAAAATGTTTGGGCAAAATTCTCGATGGATGCCCGAGATTTCCATCATGAAGCTAAAATTCCATTATTCAAGTCCATCCTAGAGATTTATATTCTTGCTCATGATCATCAAACTTAAAACACACCAATATAAAGAGAAACAAAAAGAAATAAAAACTATTTACAAGGATACCATGGGATTGCCTTCCAAATTCTCGCATGGTTTCTTCAACTTCTTCCAAAACCAACTTCAACAAGTTGTGAATTTCTTCTTCATTAGAGATATGGGAAGGATAGATTTTCTCATGTTCATACTCCATCTACCAATATTGACATATTTGACCATATCCATACGTATTTCCTTGAGAAATGTTTTCATATGGAAGTCTTTTTTGATAAGTGGATGCGCTTTCAAAACTGTGATATTAAGTGTGGTCCCAAGCTATCTTTCTCTCTCTTTGGCTTCATAATGAGCCGTCCTTATGGAGACTAAATCCGAAGTCATGCTTTCTCCTACATAATTATACATTCAAGAAGAACAAACACTTGAAAGATCAAAACAAACTCAACTAGAATAAAAGACTTAAACAACAACAACAACAACAACTCAAATGCAAAGACAATCAATTAAAAGAGAATGGATATAGGCAAGGTAATTGATCAAAGGCAAGACAATTAATTGATGATGCAACAAGGAACAATTAAATTTAACCTAGGATATGAAACACAACTGTAGATCAATCCACTCTTATGACATTGACCTCTATACTAATCAATCAATTGAGCTCAACTCTCATTTCCCAATTTAAAGATAAATAAGCATTAAACACAAATCCATTAAGTCCAATAATCATCATAACTTCATCTCTCAATGGCTAGGGAAGAAAATCTCATTAAAAGGTCTCTCAGCAAGTTCATCGGACACCTCTCGGGCGATAAACCTCATAGCGTCTAGATCCAAGTGATCAACTTGAATATAGCATTAAGAACACCTAATATGAAGAGATATACAACATAAGCATCAAAATAAATTATCTAACTGATGTATCTGCATTTTAGCATATTTTAGGGATATTATTTAACATATTTTGCATTCATACTTGCAGTATTATCATTGTTTAGGTCCTTTAAAGTCTATTTTGCGTATTTGGTATTGGACATTGCATAAATTGCATAAAGGTGGATTTTAGGTACTTCAAGAGCTTATTATGGAGTATTTTGGACTACAAGAAGACCAGTGGGAGAATCGATTGGCCTAGAGTTGAAGTTCAGGACGTGATTTAGAAGATTTGGCATATCTCACTGACGCTCGACCATCACTTGGTCGAGCGGTTTTTCCCCCCAGAAAACGTTGACTTTTTTTCAGAGTTGACTTTTAGGGCTTTTTGTAAATGGGGATATAAATACTTCCTTAATGTAATTAAGCAAACCCTAGCATGTTTTACTTTTCTCTTAATCACA
This sequence comes from Lepidium sativum, assembly GCA_023374145.1. NCBI lineage: Eukaryota > Viridiplantae > Streptophyta > Magnoliopsida > Brassicales > Brassicaceae > Lepidium > Lepidium sativum. The sequence continues at coordinate 22,981 of JAKUCM010007127.1, read as the reverse complement.
AAAACACCTTTTCTCTTGTAATCTCTCTCTCTTGAATCTTAGATTCTTGTTGATCTTTTGGTTATTTGATTTTATGCCTTTAATCATTGTTGTTCATCTCTTCTTGATCTATCTTTTGATGTTAATGATTTATGATTCTGGGTTTATGTTCTTCATCATGAATTTAGAGTAGATCCATTAGGGTTCCTTGAGGAGATGGTGAGATTAGGGTAGATCTAGGGATTTCCAGACTTGTTTATGGTTGATTAGGCTTAGATCTCTTTAATTTAAGTGTCATTAATGCCTATTTCTCTTTGATCAATTGAAATCTGATGGTTTGGTGTTTCCCACCCACAAGGTGTTTGTGTAAATGCTTGAATGAACTTAGGTTGAGATAACTTCTCCTAGCTCAAGAGATTGACTGTCTAAGGTGTTATTAGGCTTTGTTAGGTCTGTGTTGATTGCCTCTTGAGCCTCTAATCATTCGGTGAGAACCAAGTCTGGTTGTGGTTCAAGAGAGGTCCCATTGCATCAGAATGAATGTGATTGATTTGATTCCTTGCCTAGAGGTCATCTAAATAGGTTGATAAACAAGTCTGGAACCCCTAGAAATGCTTTGATCATTGATCCCTAACCTCAGGAACCCATTTTTCTCCATTAATTTTCGTGCTACTTCGTGCTCTGTTTTTCAGCCAAAACTCTGTTTTAGGGTTACTCTTTTTTTGCACATTACTCTGTTTCGTTTGCTCTATTTTTCATACCCTGTTTTTGCTCTGTTTTCGTACTCTGTTTTTACTCTGTTCTTACGTTCTGTTTTGGTACTATGTTTTAGTGCCCTGTTTTCACCTAGTTAAATTCGCACCAAAAACACTTACCATAATCATTGTGGCTTGTATTAGGTTGAGTAGATAGCATTATGATTGATATGTGTGGTTTTTAGCATGTTTGAGGAGTCTCGTTTAGCCATTTTCTGCATACATATCTACCACATTCTCATCATTTATAGAGTCCAAATAATTTCATCTATTTGCATAGCACGCATATTGCATTTGAGGAGATTTCAGGTACATGAAGGCACAAAAATGAAGTGTTCTGGTCAAGTGGAGACATAGAGGCATAAATAACAGCACTTGGAGTCACACTAGAGCAGGAGATTATCAAAACTGAACCAACACTGGATGCTAGCTCGAGCAAAAACTTGAGTGCCAGCTCGAGCCACAGGTCGAGTACCACGACACTCGAGTGGCATCTCGAGTCCATCTTTCGAATGTGTCTAAAGTTAAGCCTAGCACTTCTGTCTTCACTCGATGGGCCGATTTTCACAAGCCACTTCAATAATGAGCCAAAAATCACTCAATTGGCTGAATTATTTCAGGGTTTGGTTGAGTGTTGTATAAATACTCTAAATTCTACGAGAAATTGAATCTTAGTTTTTACTACTTTTTGCAACAATTGTTTTCTTCTTTGTAATCACGAGACGTAAAAACCTTTTGATTTTATTTTAAATATAATTTTTGTTTTCTTTAAATCTCTTATCATATTATTTCAAGTCTTATCATTAATGTCATCATCTATGAATTTCCATTTTATGTTTATGTTATGAATTATGAGTAGTTAATCTAGGGCTCTTAAGGATGAGTTAGGTTGACGTGGATCTTAAGTATTCTAGGTTGCTTGAGGTTAAGAAAACGTAGATCTCATCTGATTTGGTGCTTTCATCATTTATTTCATCCTGATAAACTAAAACATGTTCTTAGATGTTCTAGCACCCAATAGGTGTTTGGTAGAACGTATGATCAAACCAACTTCAGAGATTCACACTCTTAGCTCGAGAAATTAAATGTCAGAGGTGTGAATCGTCTCGGAATGAGTTGCTTCTTCATGTCGGTTAAGTTGTCAAACGCCTATGGCGATAAAGCGGTTAATAAATTTAATCAAAATTGTTTGCCGCGAGAGTGGATTCAATCTCTTGTGAACTTACCACGTAGAGGTATGCAATATTGAGTGTTTTCCAGTGCCTAGTTGATTTAAATGATACGCTGATCCTTTATACCCATTCCTCAGGGACTTGTTTTCTCATCACGCTTTGTTTGCAATTGTTTTATTCTATACGGAATTGCTTTACTTTTAATCTAATTATTGATATTTGCTCTATTTACTTTTATGTTTGATAGAATTATAATTAATTAATTTAGGTTGCTAGAAATATTCACCTTGATTAGCTTGGATTAGAATAGTTAGTGTCCAAAATGGTAGTTACACACCCGGTTGGATTGATAGTCTATTGTATTGCGATAATATAATTTAATAATAGGTATTTGATAGTAAATTCCTGTTATCAAATTGGTGTCGTTGCTAAATGTGTTTCTCCAAGCTACATTTAGGATTACTAACTTTCTGAGACCAAGTTCTTTTTCTTACCGGTTGATAATTCACTATCTTTTTGTTTTTGTTTCATGTGCTACCACAACTCTGAATTCAACTAGACCTTACTCCTCGAGTTGAGTTCACACGTTGTATGCATACACGATCCAAAGGCATTCAGAACCTTCTTAGTTTGCGAGAAAACATTGACAGACTAACACGTGAGTTAAGAAAGCAGAAACACTTTCTCCATTTTGATATACAAAACATAATATCAGTGGATCACCCAAAAACATCAAACACACATCAATTGCCCTAAGACTTGCCTGCAATTGGACCTCACCAGATAAGGGCAAGACGATATGAGTCGATGATGAGCCTAGTACTCACACTATGCGACATGGCAGTGTACCTCCTGCCATCCCAAACAAAAATTTTGAAATAAAAAGTACTACAATTGCCATGATTTAACAAACCAAATTTCATGGACTATTAGCGAGGATCCCCAAGACCATATAGATGAATTTCGAGAGGCTTTGTGACATGGTTAAAATCAATGGAGACAGCGAGGATGTCTTGAAGCTTCGGTTTTATCCATTTTACTTGGGCGGTAAAGCACGTCTCTGGTATAAGCACATACCTACATGCACTATCACTTCATGGGATGAATGCAAGAGAGCTTTCTAACCAAGTACTTCTCCACCTCAAGAACTTTGAAACTTTGCAATGAAATTTCCAGCTTTGAGCAAAAGAATGGTGAATCATTCTCTGAAGCTTGAGAATGGTTCAAAAAGTACCATATCTCAATGCCCTCATCTTGGATTTAGCACTGAATCTCTACTCGAAAACCTCTACCGAGGAGTTCATTCAAAAATCTACATGCTACTGGATACTGCAAGCAATGGAAAATTCTCCAACAAAGATATTAATGACGGTTGGGAGCTAGTAGATAATTTAGCTCAAGTTAATGGTTAATACAACGAAGAATACAACAGAACTGTGAGATGTATAGTTGAATCTGAGTCGCAGAAAAGAAATTAAGACTTTGAGTGAGAAGCTGGATAAACTGCTATCGATGCCTCGAAAACCAGTATGGTTACTGTGTCAAGAGGAACTCCAAGATGAAGATGAGGTTGAGGAGGTCAGCTTTGTGCAGACAAAAGGATGTGGATACAAACCCTACAATACATACAAGCAACATTCAAACCCCTCTTACAGAAGCACCAATGTTGCTAACCCATAAGACCATGTCTACCCACCCACACAATAAGATGAACCACCAAAAGCCTACATTCAAAATTAGTCGTACAACCAAAGTTTTCAACCTGCTCCTATAGTGCCGCCAGGATATGAATGTCCAACTCTATTTGCTCCTTAACAAACAACAGAGGTCATGAATATTTGATGTGTCTGCATTTTAGCATATTTTAGGAACATTATTTAGCATGTTTTGCATTCATACTTGCAGTATTATCATTGTTTTAGGTCCTTTTTAGTCTATTATTCGTATTTGGTATTGGGCATTGCATACATTGCATAAAGGTGGATTTTAGGTACTTAAAAAGCTTATTATGGAGTATTTTGGACTATAAGAAGACCCGTGGGTGAATCGATTGGCCTAGAGTTGAAGTTCAGGACGTAATCTAGAAGATTTGGCATATAACTCGACGCTCGACCATCACTTGGTCAAGTGGTTTTTCGCCCCTGAAAAAGTTGACTTTTTGTCAGAGTTGACTTTTAGGGCTTTTGTAAAAGGGCCTATAAATACCCCTTTTATGTAATTAAGCAAACCCTAGAACATTTTAGCCTCTTTTTAAGCAAAAAAAGACTTTTCTACTTTTCTCTTGTAATTTCCTTTTTCTTTGAATCTTAGATCCTTCTTGATCTTTTGGTTATTTGATTTTCTGCCTTTAATCATTGTTGTTCATCTCTTCTTGATCTTTCTTTTGATGTTAATGATTTATGATCCTGGGTTTATGTTCTTCATCATGAATTTTGAGTAGATCAATTAGGGTTCTTGAGGAGATGGTGAAATTAGGGTAGATGTAGGGAATTTCAGACTTGTTTAGGGTTGATTAGGCTTAGATCTCTTCAATTTAAGTGTCCTTAATGCCTATTTCTCTTTGATCAATAGAAATATGATGGTTTGGTGTTTCCCACCCACAAGGTGTTTGTGTAAATGCTTGAATGAACTTAGGTTGATATAACTTCTCCTAGCTCAAGAGATTGATTGTCTAGGGTGTTATTAGGCTCTGTTAGGTCTATGTTTAATGCCTCTTAAGCCTCTAATCGTTGGTGAGTATCAAGTCTAGTTGTGGCTCAAGAGATGTCTCATTGCATGAGAATGAATGTGATTGATGTGATTCCTTGCTTAGAGATCATCTAAATAGGTTGATAAACAAGTCTGGAACCCCTAGAAATTCTTTGATCATTGATCCTTAACTTCAAGAACCCCTATTTTTCTCCATTAATTTTCGTGCCTTTTCTTGCTCTGTTTTAGGGTCGCTCTGTTTTTGCACAATACTCTGTTTCGTTCACTCTGTTTTTCATACTCTGTTTTTGCTCTGTTTTCGCATTCTGTTTTTACTCTGTTTTTACGTTTTGTTTTGGTACTCTGTTTTAGTGCCCTGTTTTCACATAGTTTAATTTGCATCATAACATTCACCATAATCATTCTGGCTTAGATTAAGTTGAGTAGATTGCATCCCGATTGAATAGTTGCTAGCTTAGTTGGATTGATACCTTACTGTACTGCATTGATCACATATAAAAGTAGGTTATTTGATAGTAAACATAATATATCAAATTGGCACCATTGCCAAATGGGTTTTAATTAGCTACAGTTAGGATTATCACTTTCCTGAGACTAAGTTCTACGTGTGTGTTCTGATTATCCCATTTTTTATAGCTTGTTTCTGGGTTTTGTCTGTTTTGCAGGAACACTCGATCACGACGCTTGACCAACACAGCCCGAGCGCCGTGATTTTCACATTCCCCAGAACACTCGACTGTAACACTCGATCAAGCCTTGGTCGAGTGTCCGTTTCAGCTGCCAAAACCAACTTGCATGCATACCATATCCCATGGTAGTGAAAATCTCATCCCATACTCGGGCAACATAGACCGGTTACCTCGTGAACAGTTGCGGTTACAACGGAATAGTTTGAATGAGGAGCTTCAGGATCAGGTTGAGATGGAAGAACATGCACATGCTACTGAGTCAGGACCTCGTCCTAGGCGCACACGACATATTGGAGCTAGTGACGCTCCCAATATTCACACTACACGCCATAGAATTGTTCCACCTGCCATTGCCAACAACAACTTTGAGATTAAGAGGGGTATGATCTCCATGGTACAAAACAACAAATTTCATGGTTTGCCAACTAAGGATCCGCTGGATCATCTTGATGAGTTTGAGAGACTAACTAGTGTGACCAAGATTAATGGGGTTAGTGAGGATGCTTTGAAGCTGAGGTTGTTTCCTTTCTCTTTTGGAGACAAGGCTCACATGTGGGCAAAACACTTGCCTCAAGGGTCTATTACATCTTGGGATGCTTGCAAACATGCTTTTCTGGGTAAATTCTTCTCCAATTCCAGAACTGCAAAGCTTCGAAATTTTATCTCCGGTTTCAAGCAAACCAGTTCTGAGACATTCTCTGAGACATATAACCATTTCAAGTTGTACCAATCCCAATGCCCTCATCATGGGTTCAGTACTGAGTCTCTCCTTAGTACTCTTTACAGGGGAGAGTATTAGGGAGTATTCGGTTATTATGCTAAGCCTTGATGTAAGTAGATGGTGGTTTTTACAATGAAATAGGGGTTCACTTATGGATTACGGTTTTCAGCTTGATGAGTTTTTTGTTTGACGTGATATGTTCCCATTGTCAGCAACCTCTCTTCCTTCTCAGCTCTATGCATTTGCTTGAGGGCAAGAAAAGACTAAGTTTGAGGGATTTGATGTTGTCTGCATTTTAGCATATTTTAGGGACATTATATAGTATGTTTTGCATTCATACTTGCAATATTATTTTTAGGCCCTTTTTAGTCGATTATTCGTATCTGGTATTGAGCATTGCATACATTGCATAAAGGTGGATTTTAGGTACTTCAAGAGCTTATTATGGAGTATTTTGGACTATAAGAAGACCCGTAGGTGAATCTATTGGCCAAGAGTTGAAGTTCAGGACGTAATCTAGAAGATTTTGCATATAACTCGACGCTCGACCAAGTGATGGTCAAGCGATTTTTCGCCCCAGAAAAAGTTGACTTTTTGTCAGAGTTAACTTTTTAGGGCTTTTTGTAAAAGGGCCTATAAATACCCCCTTTATGTAATTAAGCAAACACTAGAACGTTTTAACCACTTTTTAAGCAAAAAAAAAAGACTTTTCCACTTTTCTCTTGTAATTTCCTTTTCTTTGAATCTTAGATCCTTGTTGATCTTTTGGTTATTTGATTTTCTGCCTTTAATCATTGTTGTTCATCTCTTCTTGATCTTTCTTTTGATGTTAATGGTTCATGATTCTGGGTTTATGTTCTTCACCATGAATTTTGAGTAGATCAATTAGGGTTCTTGAGGAGATGGTGAGATTAGGGTAGATCTAGGGGATTCCAGACTTGTTTAGGGTTGATTAGGCTTAGATCTCTTTAATTTAAGTGTCCTTAATGCCTATTTCTCTTTGATCAATTGAAACATGATGGTTTGGTGTTTCCCACCCACTAGGTGTTTGTGTAAATGCTTGAATGAACTTAGGTTGAGATAACTTCTCCTAGCTCAAGAGATTGATTGTCTAGGGTGTTATTAGGCTCTGTTAGGTCTGTGTTTAATGCCTCTTAAGCCTTTAATCATTGGTGAGAATCAAGTCTGGTTGTGGCTCAAGAGAGGTCCCATTGCATGAGAATGAATTTGATTGATGTGATTCCTTGCTTAGAGATCATCTAAATAGGTTGATAAACAACTCTGGAACCCCTATGAATGTTTTGATCATTGATCCTTAACCTCAAGAACCCCTTTTTCTCCATTAATTTTCGTGCCTTTTCTTGCTCTGTTTTAGGGTTGCTCTGTTTTTGCACAATACTTTGTTTCGTTCACTCTGTTTTTCATACTCTGTTTTTGCTCTGTTTTCGCATTCTGTTTTTACTCTATTTTTACGTTATGTTTTGGTACTCTGTTTTAGTGCCCTGTTTTCACTTAATTTAATTCGCATAAACATTCACCTAATCATTCTGGCTTAGATTAGGTTGAGTAGATTGCATCCCGATTGAATAGTTGCTAGCCCAGTTGGATTGACACCTTACTGTACTGCATTGATCACATATAATAGTAGGTTATTTGATAGTAAAAATATTGTTATCAATATTCCACAACAGCTACTAAAAGGCCAGACAACAACAACTTGTGAGCTAACCAAGAAATTCGTTGATGTGCATTCCAAGATTGATGCATCACATCATGACCCAAATTGCAAGTTCAGAACGCTGAATTCAAGGTTCAATTTTGTTGATAATCAACAAGCCTCTTTTTCAATAGTAAAGACTAGTGGGAATCTCCTAGGATAAACAGTTTAGAATCCTAAAGAATATCATACTAGTGCCATTACACTCAGAAGTGGACATGAGCTATTGATTCGAACAAAGAATGGTAAAGATAGTGAGGACAGTAAAGCTCAAGAGGGGGAGGATAACCACATCAATGATAAGGCTGAAAAATCAACTCTAGAGAGTCAACTCGACCTTCTTGCTCGAGTTAACCACAATCGAGTGCAACAAATTTCTCCACAGTCAGCGGAAAAAGTCTCTCATGAAATTCAACTCAACGATGACACTCGAGTGACACCATCTGAGACTCAGAAAAAGTTAGTTCCACTGGAAACAATGAACCTATTTGTCCATCTGCCTTATAAACCGCAATTTTCTTTCCCATGGAGGTTCAAGAAGGAGCTTGTTGAGAAGTACAAAGCACTCTTTGATAGACCAATTTAAGGTATTAAGCTCAAGGTCTCCATACTGGATGCTTTTATATTGATGTCTCCTTACTAGAAGTTCCTCAAAGATCCGATTAAGGAGAAAGCAAAAGAGGTTGAAGGTATGGTAGTGCTCACTCACGAAATCAACACCATCATCTAAAGGAAAATGGTACTAAAGAAGCTTGGTGATCTTGTAATTTTTACAATTCCCTACTCACTTGGTACATCAGTAAGCCTCATGCCACTTTTGGTTGGAAAGATATTGGTTTCAGGGACTACAAATCCTGTAAAATATATTTGGTTCTAGCAGATGGAGCGGCGAAAATTCCTCACGACTTCAAAATGTAAATGGATGAGGAACCTATGGATCTGCTGCTCTTTGGAAGACCCTTTTTAGCTATTGTTGGTGCATTCATTGATGTTCAGAAATGAGAAATCCAGCTAAACTTGGGGAAAGACTTCAAAATGAAGTTTAACATCAATCATGCAATGAAGAAGCCAGCCATTGAAGGTCAGATGGTCTCGATTTAGGAAATTTATGCTTTGGCTGATGTGTTATTCGAGGAATTGACAGCAGAAGATCAACTACAAGTCACCTTGATTAAGCCAGCTGTGTATGGATATATGAGTATAGAAGCTGAGTGTTATGAAAAACTTCTAGACGCTTACTTGCCGGTTAAGAGTTCTTACGTGATTGAAGAATTTGTTGAAACGAGTTCTGAAGTAAAAGTAGTAAGCCAAAATCTGACAGTGACTGCGTCAGACTCAACCACTGACTCGAGCTGCACGTACTCAAGTGTACAACATCCACAGCCTCTGAAGAGTGGTCTGAGCTCCAACCTTCCAACGTGGAATTGAAACCACTTCATGTAGGCCTAAGGTACACTTTTTTGGGACCGTAACTGCACTTACCTTGTCATTGTAAATGATGCTTTGAGTGATGATGAGTCAAACATGCTATTAATTGAACTAGAAAATTTTAGGAAAATAATAGATTATTCTCTAGCTGACACTAGAGGCATATCACCTAGTCTTTGCTTTCATAGGATCCATCTTGAATCTGAATCTAAAAGAAGTTGTGAATAGGGAGATTCTTAAGTACCTCGATGTTGATGTCATTTATCCAATTTCTGATAGTAAGTGGATTTCACTAGTGTATTATGTCCCTAAAAAGGGAGGAATTACTGTTGTTAGGAAAAGATCATTTCCCACTTCCTTTCATTGATCAAATAGTATAACGGCTAGTTAATCACAAATATTATAGCTTCTTAGATGGCTGTAATGGATTCTTTCAAATCCTTATACATCCTAGTGACCAAGAAAAAAACATTTTAACTTGTCCCTATGGAATATTTGAGTATTGAAGAATGTCATTTGGTATGTTCAATGCACATGCTATTTTTGAATGCTGCATGACTTCTATTTTTTCAGATCTGATCGAGGAGACGGTTGAATTTTTCATGGATGATTTCTCTACCTATGGCTCTTCTTTCTCCTCTTGTTTGTCAAATATGTGCATGGTACTTAGCAAGTGTGTAGAAACCAATTTGGTGTTGAAATGGAAAAAGTTTAATTTCATGGTCTATTGAGGAATTGTTTTGGGATACATGATATCAAAAAAGGGGATTGAGGTTGATAATTCAACACTAAGGTCATGGTTCAGCTGTAGCCTCCTAAGATGGTGAAGGATATTAGAAGTTTCTTGGGACACGTTGGGTTCAACAAGAGGTTCATCAAAGACTTCTCACAAATTGCAAGATCACGGGTTCGCCTGCTATACAAAGAGGTCGAGTTCAATTTTGACTATAATTGTCTTGAAGCTTTTTTGAAGATCAAATAAGCTTTGCTTTATGCTCCAATAGTCTAAGCTCGAAATTGGGCTCTTTCAATTGAGATCATGTGTGACGCAAGTGATTATGCGGTGAGAGCAGTTCTGGGTCAGGGGAAAGATAAGAAGCTGGACATAAGATATTATGCGAGCGGAACGCTTGATGCCCAAGTCAAGTATGCAACCACTAAAAAGGAACTCCTTGCGGTAGTCTTTGCATTTGAGAAGTTCAGATCATATCTAGTTAGATCCAAGGTGATTGTACATACAGATCACACAACTTTGAAGTACCTAATGAAGAAAAGGATGCAAAGCCCAAATCACTGAGATGGATATTGCTACTTTAAGAATTTAACATGGCAGTAGTGGACAAAGCTAGAGTGGAAAATAGAGTTGTAGATCACTTGTCATGAATGATGATAGATGACTCGATCCCTATTGATGAGTCAATGCCAAAGCAGCAACTCATGACCTTTAGAGTACATGAGAATTGTTGTCAAATCAGCACTACACTCATTGGATCTACGCTGTCTTGGTATGCAGATTTAGTCAGTTATCACGTTGTTGGTGAAGTACCAAAAAGCCCAGACTCCTATGAGTGGCCTAGTGGAAGTCTCAAACAAGCATATCAAAAACATTATAGCCAGAATTGTGGGAGTTTTAAAGCGAGATTGGGCAGTAAAGTTGGATGACACGTTGTTGGCTTAAAAGACAGCTTTCAAAACTCTAATTAGAAGAACTCTGTTTTAGTTGCTATATGGAAAATCATGCCACTTGCCAGTTGAGATAGAGTACAAAGCATTATGGGCAACAAAGTTTCTGAATTTTGATCTCAGTCTGCTCAAAAGAAAAGACTTATGGGCTTGCACGAGTTAGAGGAGACAAGACTTGAAGCTTATGAGAGCTCAAAAATTTACAAGGAAGGGAGTAAACCCTTTCAAGACAAGAAGATTTCACTCAAGAAGCTCACAGTTGGTGATCAAGTACTGCTATTCAACTCGAGACTGAAGTTATTCCCTGGAAAGCTAAAGTCAAGATGGTCTGGTCCGTTTCGAGTCACAAAATTTTTGCCATATTGATTTGTAACTCTGATTAACAAGAACGGTGAAGATTTCAGTGTGAATGGTCAGAGATTCGAGTCCTAATTGGCTGATGAAACTAAACCCGAGGGAACTTTGATTCTTCTCGTTGAGTCACCTTATCTCTAACGGGTGTGAGGAGTCAAGTTCAGGACTCTAAACAAGCGCACTTGGAAGGAAATCCCATGATATCCTTTGTAAATATATTAATTAAGTTTTTATGATTTCATTCTTTTGTTTCTTTGGTTTTTGATTTTGAATTTCAGAAATCTGGTGAATTAGAGTAGATTATTGAGCAAAGACGAGAAAGTGGAGCAGTCTAAAATTCTGGTGGATAATGAGCTAACTCGATTTGTCACATCGAGTCCAAGAATGAAAAAAGGACACACATCAAAACTGAAAGATTTAAAACGAGCCTATAGTATCCTTAAACACAGGTGCATTCAGTTCATATATATTTAGTGACCCTTCTGATGTGCTTTACTTTCAAATTAATAGTGAGGGGCAACAAGTTTTAACTTGAATAGGTAGTGCAAAAGGTTCATATGTTGGTCATCATCTCTCTTGCACCTTCTCTCTTGATTTTAAAGCAAGATGCATTGACTCTTTTCTTAACAAGCACATACATAAACTTTTCTTAACAAGCACATACATAAACTAGACTCAACTTCACCCGAAAAATCACATATGTTAGCTATAGTAAAAATTAATTTCATGTTGTTAGGCTCCTTTTGTTGTACATTCACGTTGGATGTCCATTATATGGCCTCTCCATGTCTGTCACAAGACCACATGTTGTCTTTTTTCATTCTTTAATAATCACCTCACTCCATTTTTATCTCATTCACAAATCTTTTTCTTCCAGAGGATTTAAACACCTGCTATTTAATATTGTTGATTTTTCTTGAAGGATTGTGAAGCTTAGCTCAAGTGTATTAATAAAAACAGAAGCGCAACTGGAGCCTCGACAACTTTACCATTGAGTCATATCGCCATCATTCCGTGAAGCACTGTCGTCTTCCACTCGAGCTACAACTGGAGTGGCCAAGCCGAGGTCGTGCATTCGCCGCCATCTTCAATCGAGTCTCCTTCACCAATTGATCCTGAGCTCTAGTCTACGTCACTCACCCACTGTCGCAACTCGAGCCTCAACAACTTCACCCCCGTGTCTCTTTGCAGCTACATAAGACGTGGACCACAACTTGAACTAACGCCCGAGTTGCCATCACGTTTAAGTCAAGCCTAGCCACCACTCAAGTTTGCCTATTTCTCACTATCATGTCTCAAGCCGCCAATACTATCCAAAACTTCAAGTTGTATCCGTTCCACCACCAAGTCGTAGCGCTAATGAGGACATCAGTTGCAGGTTCTTCAAAGAGGTAACACACTCGTTCTATGGATGACGAGATCTTGATCTCCTTATATGATGAGGAATCCGAGTCCGAGTTTGTGCAGAAAAGAGAAAATATTCACAAGTGGTCCAAGATGAACTAGAGTGGATGAAATAATTGACAGTAGCTCAACCGAGGGAAATGACAACATAGACAAGTCTGATAGTGATTATGATGCTGGTATGGCTACTGGGAAAACAATCACCATCACCAAGAAGAACACGTTGAGGGCTTTCAAGACGATCAAAATGGCGGGTACACGCTAGCCTCACCATGAAACAATGCTCTAGTTGTGAATCGTCAAGGATGCAGACCTTCTCCTAAATGCGTGCAGTTTAACTCAGTTCGTATCCAACACTAGAGAAACTCATACGTCAGATACTCCCAGTTTTGTTTTCTCTGGAGATGCGTATATGCCCCATTAATGAAGTGCAACTCAAGAGTAATAAAATTAATGTTGGGGCACTCACGTTTGAGATTAATGGAAAAAAACTACCACCTCACGGCAAATCAGTTCAAGGAGCTTTGCGAACTCCCATCGTGCAGTGGACTCAATGTTGCGTTTGAAAAAGATGAATTAGCATTTTTGTGGAAGGTAATAGCATATTGTAACTTATACAATCCATCTAAAAGCAAATGCACTTAGATCAGAAATCCATCCATCTGATATTTCAATATGGTCATCGCGAACACGTGCTTTGCATAGCATGAGTGTGGTAATGTCAGAAGACCCAAGGTTGAGATGATAGCTGAAGAATAACCTCAACCATTCTTGTCAATATGGGGGAACATTTAATGGAAACTTGAACAACGGATTCACAAGAGTGTTGATGAAGTAGTTAATAAGTTACAGGAAGTGGACTTGCCTCCTATAAAACCCGCATAATGCTTATGTATGTGTGGGTGGCACAGTAACGAGAATACTGCAATACTGTAGCATCAAATATAAATCAAAACAGACTCCTACTTTATAGCTTGATATGGCGTATTTACGAACGCACAAGTTCCTGCAAAACGGGCCATAGATTGGACTTTAGGAGTAGAAGTTCACATTGCCATCATCAGGAACAAACGTAAAGATAATGTTCCCTAACGTGAACTTTATAGCACTGAGAAGCACATGTAACATCGTGTTTCTACCACCGAACGAGTTCTTCATTGGGACTAGAGTTCATACGGACCATCATGAGCAGGAGGCGGAATCATCGGATATGGAAGGAGAAGAGCCCGAGTGTTATTATTTTAAGGAGTACGTGGATCTCAAGATGCGGAAGGGACTGAAGATTGCTTACAAGAACATTGGCCTAATGCAACGATTGGGCAACTGGAATGTCAAGAAGGTGAACCAAGTGATACACATACTCAAATCTCTCAAACTTGATTCAGACTCTCAGACACTGCACATCCAGCCTCACGGCTAGCCAGAAGTCGCTCCACGTCAGAGAAACCTCAAAGGAATTAACACACATCCAAAGGCCAATGCCACAACCTTAGCAACAAGAAGTCACACTACAAACCATGCTACTTGACCTGAACTAAACCTTTCAGTTTGAGCCCTTGTTAGAGCTGGCCGGTGCGGTTTACAGCTTGCCTGCAACAACTACTCGCAGAACATCTTTAGGATGACCACAAATATGGAGGAGTGTCAGCGCTGAACCACAACATGAGAACACAGAAGTGCTGTCACAACACGGGGTAAAGAACTTAATGGATTCAGTATGACCATCTTCTTCGTACCACTATAACACTCAACCAGAACAACAACGACATGACGATGATGGCATGGATGTGGATCCTTCTGGGTGGTCGCTATTCTGCCACCTCTGAGGTACAACTGCTACACTTTTCTTGTATATAACATTTCAGATTTGGTTATGTTTTCTTGTCCACGATCCTTCATCATGCTTTTATCCACACAAGGGACCATGTGATTTTCATCCATATAGAATTGATTCTAGTCATGCATTGGGTATTATGATTATTTTACCTTGAAAATTTGCTGATATATTTGCTAAATTCACTTTCATTGGTTAATGTTGTTAGATTCTTGCTTTCTGGTTCGAAGTGTAAGACTTCCCCATGTTAGGAATGTTTAGTTTAAGATTTATATCTTAGCTGAATTTTGCTGTGATTAGACGCCACCCCTTGCTAAGTGAGAAACTAAACTGGACGCTTAATTTTCAAGTCTATGTTTTAAGTCTGAACTTGTGGATCACAAAAGACTTGGATTTCTTTTCACCATTTGCATCTATCTTGTTAATACAAGTAGAGTCCCACCTTGACTTTTACCTCCCTTCGAGCCATACATTGCTTGTTGTGTGATTGTGAGATCTATTTATTAGTGTAATCTTGGCATAAAGTCTTAGGTGAATGCCAACAGGAACAAGGTTACATGTAGTTTATGGTTCACAATTTTTGGATCAGACTAGACGTAAGTGGTTTTGGGGTGTGGTAAGCTTACTTATTTTGGTTGGGAGAGGAATGAAGAAAAGAAAATAATAAGGTTCTAAGTCAAATAACTTAAAGGGAGAAAAGGTAGAGAAATGTATGTATTTTCTAGTGAAAGTTTTGGGAAATAAAAAGGTGAAATTGAGTTATTACAAAGAAAGAGATAGAAAAAGTGTAGAATGTCTCATGCATTAAAAGTGGAAATAGAACCAGAGTTATAAAATAATATAATCCAAAACTTCTAGAAGAGTTTAATTAAGAAACCCCTCTCCTTAGATTGGTAATGGAAAAGAAGCTTAGGAAGTTGATCTTAATGGGCGCTAGGCTGAAAGAAAGAAAAGCTTCTTTAATTCAAAATGGTAGAATTAGGATTGGTTTATGGGATTTAGAATAAATAGGTATGAGCTCGAGTTGGGTGCACTGGATAAACAAGACCTTGTTTTTGTATGCACATATTGGCTTTCACCTTTAGCGTTATGCTAAAGCTTATTCCATTTTTAAGTGATCCTTGTGCAGATGTGATTTCGCTAAAACATGGAAGATATCACTTTAATCTCTTAGACCATTCACTAAGCCAAACAAGTTAACAAGAGATGCATAGCTTGATTCATTATTTGGACTTAATGAATTTTAAAAGGAGTGGTTTATTTAAAGGCAATTGTAAGTTGAGCTTTAACTTAAATTGAATTATGATCAGTATTGCTAACGTTTTTAGAAGAGTATATCTTGTTCAAAACAAGACATTGAGTTTAGCATTTGGATCAACTGGCTTTTGTTTTGAGTCCCCGCTCTCTGCTCCGAATTTGTTCTTGTTTTTTTGCTTGAGGGCAAGCAAAAAATAAGTTTGTGGGAGTTGGTAGTGTGGTTTTAGCATGTTTTAGGACTCTCGTCAGCCATTTTTTGCATACATATCTATTAGATTCACATCATTTTACAATCCAAATAGGTTCATCCATTTTCATAGCATGCACATTGTATTTGAGGAGATTTCAAGTACTTGAAGGAACAAAAATAGAGAAGCACCTGTAGTCAGACTGGAGCAAGAGATTGTCAAAACTGAACCAACACTAGATGCCAACTTGAGCCCGAAGTCGAGCGAAGCCAAAACTCAAGTGTCAGCACAAGCCAGAAGTCGAGCGGAGCCATAACTCGAGTGCTAGCTTGAGATGCAGTCCGAGCACCACAATACTTGAGTGGTGTTTCGAGTCCATCATCCGCATGTGCCCAAAGTCGAGCATAGCACTTTCGTCTTCACTCGATGAACCGATTTTCATAAGCCACTTCAATAATGGGCCAAAAATTAGACCACTCAATGGGCTAAATTATGTCAGAGTTTGGATGAGTTCTGTATAAAGACTCTAAATACCAGAAATGAAATCTTAGTTTTTACTTCTTTTGTAACATACATTTTCTTCTTTCTAATAACGAGACGTACAAACTTTCTAATTTTGTTTTGAATGCAGCTTTCATTTTCTTTTAATCTTGTTTATCATATTATTTCAAGTCTATCATTAATGTCATCTGCTATGAATTTCACTATTAATGTTTATTTTATGATTTCTGAGTAGTTTACCTAGGTCTTGAGGATGGGTTAAGTTAGTGTGGGTCTTAAGTCTTCTAGGTTGTTTGAGGTTACAAAAATTTAGATCTCATCTGATTTGGTGCTTTCATCACTTGTTTCATCATGATCAACTGAAGCATGTTCTTAGACGTTCTAGCACCCGATAGGTGTTTGGTAGAACGTATGACCAAACCAACTTCAGAGATTCACATTCTTAGCTTGGGAGATTGAACGTTTGAGTTGTGATTCAGCTCGAAGTGACTTGTTCATTCATGTTGGTTAAGTTGTCAAATGTCTATGGCAATAGGGTCTGTTCATAGCTTAATCAAGTTTGTTTGCCACGAGAGTGGATTCAATATCTTGTGAACTTATCGCTTAGAGGTCTGCTCTATTGAGTGTTGTCAAGCGCCTAGTTGATTTAATGATATGTTGATCCATGGTACCCATTCCTAGTTGTGTCTTGAATGATAGTTACACTCCTAGTTGGATTAATAGCCTATTGTACTGCCATGATATGCTTACAAATTTTACCTGAAGAGAAGTTTAGTGGCAGTCTCAGGTCATTGAACTTTATTGAAGCTTGAAGAAGATGGAAAATTGAGTCTTGGTCTTAGTAGTCGAAGAGAATGTTAGAATTAACACCATAGATTAACTATACTTGCGGAAAATAAAGAGAGAATTAAGGGAGAATATTAGAGAAGACTCTTCTCTTCTTCTTACTTATGAAAACATCTTACAATGAGTGTTTATATAGAAAGAGATAAAAGAGAGAAAAGGCAAAGTAGAAAAAGGAAAAATAGGAAAAAGGAAAAATAGAATTGGAACCATATCTTGGGACAATCTATTTTTTCCTTTTTTCCAAACGGCTATGTTGCCCTAAAATCCTTTCTCCTTTGCTTCTAGAATAAGCGTCTTCTAGGGTAATGGACTCGACTAATACTCCCCCTCAAGCTAAACCGTAAGGAACGAAGGCTTAGCTTGGAAACTCAAACACTACACCTCATTAAAAACCTTGATAAGGAAAACCACGTGGGACAAAATCTTTAGCCAAGGGAAAAAGAGTGTGTAGAACTCAGGTTTAGAGGACATGAAGTCAAGAGCGTTCCAAACTCACAAGACCAAGCTTACTATATATGTGATTGCAAACCTTGGTACTTGCGGCTTTGGTGAAGATGTCTGCCAATTGATCCTCACTTGGTGTATAACATGGGAGAACTACACCTTCTTCTATGCGCTCACGAACTTTATGACAATCCCCTTTTACGTGCTTAGTTCTTTTGTGAAAAACGGGATTGGATGCTATGTGAATTGCTGCTTGGTTGTCATAATGCATAGTAGGCTGTTCCTTTGCTTCTTGGCCTAAGTCCTTTAGAAGAGATTGCAACCATACCAATTTATCAGTCAGCCTCCTCATCGCTCTATACTCCGCTTCCGCACTCGAGCATGCCACCACCTTTTGCTTCTTTGTCTTCCAAGTCACTAGGTTGCCTCCAACAAATGTACAATACCCTATGGTAGACTTCCTATCATTCCTATCTCCAGCCCAATCCGCATCACAATATCCCGCAATATCCGAGCTCTCATTCTGTCCCATCCAAATGCCTTGATTCGAGCTTCCTTTGAGATACTTGAGATTCTTCTCCATCATTGTCCAATGATACTTTGTTGGGGCTTACATATGTTGACTCATTTGATTCACTGCAAAACACAAGTCGGACAGAGATATTGTAAGATAAATTAGCTTGCCGGCAAGCCTCCGATATTGTGGAATGTCATCAAAAGGTTCGTCGTTCCTCTCCCCCTTTCGGTTGATCTTGTAGCAGTCTTCAAGAGGAGTCTTGGCTGGTCTACAGTCATGCATACCCGTCTCATTAAGCAAATCGAGAGCGTATTTTCGTTGAGAAAGAAATAAGTCATCCGAAGATCGCCAAATTTCAATCCCTAGAAAATACCTTAGTTCCCCTAGATCTTTAATGTCAAAGACAGATTTAAGATAGATCTTTATGGATGCAATGCTGTCCTTATCATCACCGGAGATGATAAGATCATCGACATAGATCAAAACCACCACAATACCTTGGGGACCCTTAAGGGTAAAGAGAGTGTGATCGCTTCGGATTTCTTGAACCCACGATCTCGAAGAGTGAAGCTAAGCTTATGGTACCAAGCTCTTGGTGATTGCTTCAAGCCATAGATTGCTTTCCGAAGCCTTAAAACTTTTCCGGGAGGGAACTTAGAGTCAAGACCGGGAAGCGGGACCATGTATACCTCCTCATCAAGTTCACCTTGAAGGAAAGCATTCCTGACATCCATCTGCCACAATTCCCAAGATAGATTAGTAGCTAAGGAAAGAACAACCCTTACTGTGTGGAGCTTGGCAACCGGTGCAAATGTATCGGTGTAGTCAACGCCATAGGTTTGTGTGAATCCGCGAGCAACAAGTCGAGCTTTGTATCTCTCAATAGTTCCATCACTCTTGTATTTGATGGTAAACACCCACTTGGATGTCACGGGTTTCTTGCCTTTAGGTAAATCAGCCTCATCCCATGTTTGGTTTCTTTCCATAGCATGAATTTCATCATCAACCACAACCTTCCATTCATTGATTTGATTAGCCTCATCATAGATTTGGGGAACCTGGTCCAACACAATTTTGCCAAGAAATGCTTGAAAATCAGAAAATAAAAGTTCAATCGAAAAAACCATTTGAGGCGGTTGGGCCACGGCTTGAGCATTGTAATAGACCCTCGTATTTTGAATTCGTGTGCTTCTCCGAGAGGTTGATTACCAGTTATTGGTTCTACTATTGAAGAAACCGGGTCAGGTCCGGGAGACGGATCTGTCACAATATGATCGTTCGGTGAGTCTTGCGGACCCAAAATGTGAAAAAAACCGTGGTCTTGGGTGCAAGGCTGTTGATCCGTAAGGATTGGTGCACTCGGGGCACTTGCATCCTGGAGAGAAGTAGTAATAGGATCCTCGATGGTAGGATCCTAAGACCATCGAATGCAGGACAATACTTAGACTCAGTTGTCGAGTTTCGGGCTAAATACTCCAAAGATAAAGGGGATACAGCCTTCCTTGGGAAACTTGTCAAAGAAAAAGGGGAGACAAGATTATTAGACATGCTTCAGCTGTCTAAACTCAATGCCTCACCCAGCACTCAAGAACCGGAGCATCAAACAAGACGTCAACAACCTTCCACAGAGGATTAGGAAGACATACGCTCACTTATCAAGGGGCTCCAGACGCTACCACGAGAATTAGAACATGGAGTTTATTTCTATGGATTCCTGACTCAATTATATAACTACTCGAGGTTCAATCAGCCCAATCGAAGCTTGGAGCCGAAAGTTATGAATTTTACAAGTTGAACCTTCTGCACTAAGGCCTTATGCGCGACAACGTCAACATTCGAGCAACATAGCCCAGCTCAGGAGCGGCCTTCACTCCGGACCACTTGGAGATTGTTCTTGGGCCTTTTAGTGATCCAAAATGACCAAGAACGCATCAAAATCCCGACGGATCCTCCAGATACCCGCTTTACAAGAAGAAGGGCCAAACCGAATCTGTTTAAGGAAAGTCTGGGAGCCACTTCCCTTAAGAGCTTCAGACTTATGTGTGGCGACCAAGAGACACTCTAAGACATTTAGAAGCATCCAAGAGAGTCTTCCCATGCTCCAGAACACACAGGATTAGGCGAATCCTCCTCATTGAAGACTTTCCATATCTGTCGATCACCAAATCTTCTCCAACAGCTCTAAGATCGACGGCCTTCATCACTTGTCCGTTGGAGACTTGATTATGTGATATTTCCTTCCTATTTTAATCATATTACCGTTGTATCATTGAGCCTATATAAGCTCAAGCCTTTCTTTGTATTTTCAAGATTTGAAATGCGTAAACAGAATGAACTTCTCTTTGTTAGAATACTTAGCCACCTTCTCTTTCTTTTGAGGATTCAAGAACTAGAGACGAGTCAAGCTTGTGACGAATCCAACTTGACGGATCCGAGTTGACGGAATCACCCTCCTTTGTGGTTCTCATTCAAGAAATTCCGCCAAAAACTAGTCTTCATCGGTTTGGACTCACCAAGGTCGAGCCGTTGAATTCATATCCGAGACCTCACCACCGAGGCTCCTATAAAGTAGGCTGGGCGATTAGAGCCCGAGGAGAAGGTTGGGGGGCGTTTGTAGCCCCGGAATATTTAGTCGTGGGGTCTTGAGTCTGAGGAGTACTTTGGGAGTTTGGAGCTGAGGATGAGTCTGCTACGCCTAGGTGGTGAAGGAGGAACTGTAAACTGGCAAACCTATCCATTACTGGTTCTGACAAATCACGGAGATCCTCCCAATTCCTTTCTCAATAGAATCCACGATCCTCAATGAATTTTACATCCCGAGAAACAAGAATCCTCCTGGAAACTGGATCATAACATTTGTATCCTTTTTGGGTGGATGAGTAACCTAGGAACATGCACTTCTTGCTCTTGGCTTCAAGTTTGTTCCTAAGCTCTTCGGGTACTAAGACAAAACATACACAACCAAAGACACGTAAGTGATTCAATGGAGGTTCGGTTTTGTTTAATACCTTGTATGGAGACACATCTTGGAGAATTTTTGTTGGTGTCCGGTTAATGAGATAACATGTTGTCATGACTGCACCCCCCCCCCCCCCCCCCCGAAAACTTTTAGGGACATTCATATGAAACATAATGGATCTTGTAATTTCCATCAAGTGACGGTTTTTCTTCTCCGCAACCCTGTTTTGTTGTGGGTTATAAGGGAAAATTGTTTGGTGTAAGATCCCTTGTTTGGTTAGATGCTCTTGGAAGGTTTTACTCATGTATTCGCCTCCATTATCTGTCCTAAGTACCTTCAATTTTGAGTTAAAGTGATTAGTTACATAAGCCTCAAAATTTTTAAAGGCATCAAAGACTCTATCTTTTGATGGCATAAGGGTTATCCATGTATATTTCAACTTTTCATCTATGAATGTGACAAAGTATTTATGGTGATCTCTAGAGGTGCAAGGAGAAGTCCAAACATCCGAATGCAGAAGATCAAAACAATTTTCATAGATAGTAGAAGATAATGGATAAATCGATTTGCAATGTTTTCCTAAAATGCAAGCTTCACAATCAATATTGTCAAACGAATGATTAGGCAACATAAGTTTCATAGCACGAAAATGAAGATGATCAACTCTAGCATGCCAAACACGATTACTAAGGCTTCCAACAGCCGAATTAGACACAAACAAACTAGTGCGACTATTCCAAGATAAGAACTTAGGATCTTCAATAATATCAAGTCCATTTTGCACTTTCCCTTGCCCAAGCAAGCGTCCGGTATCAATATCCTAAAATTTCACATTGATAGGTCCGAAGATAGCATAACAATTTAAGTCCAAAACAGCCCTCCTAACCGATAATAGATTCGAGGTAAACTCCGGTAAATAGAAGGCCCTAGATTTCTTATCAAATAGATCTAGATTCCCTATTCCACTAACCGATATCCTATTTCCATTTGCTATCACAACACTTCCCACAGCTGGTTCTATGTTACTAAATAACCCCTTATCACTAATCATATGATGAGAGGCTCCAGAGTCAATAACCAAAGGTTTAAAGAGAGTTTCGAGTGTAATAGCAGATACCGGAATCCCTTAAGGATTTAAGAGAGTTGATTAGGGATTCAAGGTCGCTCTCTTTATGTCTCCATTGAACGAAGATGAGGTTGCGGTCAAGTGCTCTTGATCCTTGGAAGGGGCCGAAGGCGAGCCAAGCATATGCCCATGATCCGCCGAGATTTCGTGAGACAAGTTAGCCTTGGGATCCTCGAACCTTGATGGCTTGAGGTGTGGATAAAGCACCCAACATTTCTCTTTGGAGTGGCCTTTCTTCTTGCAATAGTCACAAACGGGCTTTTTCCTCTCCTCAAACTTCCCTTGGGCCTTATTTGCGGTAACGAGACCCGAGCTTCCTTTCCCTTCAAACAGCTCAATGGATCCTTGCTCTTTTTGGATTTGAAAGCACACATCTTCAAGACTAGGAAGGGATCTGGAGTTTGCGGCTGACCTAAGGATGTGCTTCACAAGGTCCTTGTAATCCGGATTAAGATTCATCAAGAGGCTGAAGACCTTATTCTCTTCGTTCCTTTCCCTAATTACCTTCGGATCCACGGAGAATGGCCTTAACATGTCAAGTTCTGCCCACAAAGATCTAAACTTCCCAAAATATTTGGTGAACTCCACTTCCTCTTGAGAGAGGTTGGCTAGAGTCTTCTTCACTTCGAAAACCCTTGTGAGATTTGAGACATTCTCATAGACCTTCTTTAAGGTGTCCCACAACTCCTTAGTCATCT